>JANVCQ010000232.1:4294234-4314925 GCA_025531925.1 Erythroxylum plowmanianum
GTAAATGGATTTAATTTTAGCATTGAAAGTATTTTCAACAAGTTTTTGGAAGGTTGGAAAAACTTTATAAACATCAGCTTTAGCTTTTAATGGAAAGAACCAAATGTAATTTGTGAAATGGTCAACAAAAATGATGTAATATCGAAAACCATCTTGAGATTGCATAGGGGCAGGGCCCCACAAGTCTGAATATAAAAGTTCAAGAGGGCGAGTGCTTGTTAATGTAGAAACACCAAATGATAATCTATGACTTTTATTACATTTGCAGGGATTGCAAACATTGTCTTTTATTAAAGAGATAGGAAGAGAAAATTTAGACAAGATAAATTTGAAAATTCTGGAATTTGGATGACCAAGTCGTTGATGCCAAGAAGTGGAAGAAAGACGGGTATGAAGACAAACTAGAGATTTTGAGTTGCAGGTATTGAGCTTATACAAGGATTGATCAAGTTGGCCTTTGAACAGAATCTCCCCCGTGAATTGATCCTTCACAAGAAAATAGTTAGAAAAAAATTCAATGGACACCTGATTAGAATCACAAAATTGAGATACAGAAATGAGTTTAGTTTTGGCAGAGGGTACGTAGAGAACATTGGAAAGGTGGCATGATTTATTCGGTAAGGTTATAGTACCAGAACCAACACAAGAAATGGACAAACCTGACCCATCTGTGAGTTGCAGTTCATCATGTCCATCATAGGGTGAGTGGAGAGAGAGATTGTGCAAATAATTTGTAACATGATGAGATGCTTCAGTATCCAGAAGCCATGGAGAGTCTGAATTTGTAGTAGCATGAGAAAAGTGAGCTTGTGGATTTTGGGAAAATAAATCTCTGAAGTAGTCTCTAGCTTTAAAGCAATTTTTGACATGATGGCCAAATTTGTCACAAAACTGACATTGCACTTTGACTTGAGCACCTGAACTTCGATTGTGAGTGGATGGCAAGGAAGGATGTGGCCTTGATGAATTCTGCGATTTAAAGCTGGACAAGGAATCTTGAAAAGCAGAATTATTAGATGACTGAAACGTATTGGTAGGCTTACCAAAATTACCCTGTCTTTGTTGGTGAGAATACTTGTTGCTTGTACTTTTTCGAGCATGATTGGCTGTCAGTGGAGTAGGATCAAAACTGGGATCAATTTGCTTCAGATATAGTTCATGAGCCAACAATTTGTCTTGAAGTTCATCAAATGTGATGACAGTATCTCGAGCGTGAATAGCTGCTGCAATATCTCGAAATTCATATCCAATGCCGCCAAGGACATGCACCACGAGATCAACATCACTAACTGGACTACCACAGAGAGATAGTTCCTCAGCAATGGACTTGACAGATTGTAAGTAATCAGCTACAGAACGGGAATCACGCTTTGTTCTAGACAATTTTTCCCGAAGAGACAAAATTCTGGTGGCAGACTTGTTTGCAAATGCTACTTGGAGTTTATTCCATGCCTCCACTGAGGTCTTGGCATCTGCAATGGTGTTCATGACAGCAAATGTTAATGAAGCAATAATAGTTGCAAGTATAAGTTAATCTTGACAATCCCAAAATTCATATTCTGGATTAGAAACTTGGTGACCGTCCTTTTCAATGGTTGCAGAAGGAGGTTTGATAGTGCCAAGAACATAACCCATCAAATTATGTCCTCGAAGTAAGGGTGTGATTTGAGCTCTCCATGTGGAATAATTTTGAGTAGTAAGTTTTAAAGGTAACTGGGATCCATTAATGGCAACTAAGGATTTTCCAGAAGAATGAGTAAGATAATATGAAGGCTTGATTCATTACTTCATTTACAGAGATATTAATAGGAGAAGAGAAGCTTTCAGTTACAACAGAATCCTGTGAATAAATAATTTAAATTCAAACAACTATGGCTATCTTGATATAACAGATTGTACATGTTTGAACTGGTCAAGGATCTTGAGAATCTTTTCTTGATTGAGTTGTATCCTTATCCTTAACAGTAATAAGCCCATATTTATATATCTAAGGCAGTAAATCTCACTTAATTATATAGGGAGCAAGATCTAATTTTTAGTTTAAAAATAAAAATACTACAATATATCAACATTGATGTAACATTTAATTGATGAGAAGTTAATTTCGGTAAATTTCTCATCCACTTAATATCTGATTTAAATATTAGAGTCGATCTTATTTTATGTTGTGAACTCCAACATGAATACACTTTTAGCTTACCAAAATACTCAATTGAAACACTTCTCCATGTATGAACTTAAAGAGGTTTAGACCCTACTAATTAATGGTAATGTAGGTTTGGTAAGTGTTGACCTTAGAAAGGTCCCACTTAACGACAATGTAGGAGGAGGTTCTGAGTTTCCACAAGCACATACACATGAATTGTTGATAATAGTGGTTGTGTCATAATTTAATTAATCCTTTGACCTTTGAAAGCCCCTATATCTAACATTAAACCCCAAGACTTGCCCCCAACCGACCAATGCTCGTGGAAGGGATCTTTCAAAAGATTGTGACCCAAATTTCTGTCTTGCTTTTATTTTGAAGAGACCATACATTTTTTACATTTACAAGTTAATCCTTATGTTAGTATTTCTTCACAAAATAGTCCTTATTCAAACATTTAATAATATTTTTAACTTTTAAATATAAATAAACTCTTGACATTATTACTAAATTTTGATTGCACAAAATGTTATATTTAATTTATAGGCATTACAAAATTCCAAAGACTTGTATGTAATACAGGGTCGGCCCGGGGTAAGGGCAAGGTGAGCACTTACCCAGGGCCTATCTTTATAAATGATAAAATAGAACTTATTTTATTTTTATGAAAAATAAAATGAAACAAAATAAGGTCTACTCTTGACCTCATAAAAACAACAAAAGGACCTACATTTTATTTATTTTTATTCTATATGAGGGCCTAAAAATAAGTAAAATTAAAAACTTTTTTATTTTACCCCAAGCTTATAAAATATTAAGAACGACAATTATGTAATATTAGATGGGCATATGCATGGGATAGCAATAGATTGGACTAGTTGCATGTGAGGTGAAGGGAATATAATATATAAGATTGGATAAGAAAAAAAAGGGTTGTCCACTGGTTCAAAATTAAAGATGTTTTTGTCAATGAAATGGACGAATATAGCTATTTATGAGCAATCCATGAGGTGACACTTTCAATTATTTGTGTTGTCTTTGCTTCTTTTTTAAATTTAAAAACATACAAACTTAAAAGTAATTTATTAGAAATTGGTGAGTATTTGTTTTTAGGGTTAATTATTAAAAAAAACTCAAATTTTTGTTAATTTTTCAATTATAGTCGGAATTTAAAAAGTTATAACAAAATGCTTAAACTTTTATTTTTTAATTATAGCTCAAACTTTAAAAAATGGCAATAAAATACTCAAAATTTCAAATTTCTTCAATTCTAGCCCGACGTTATTTGTTGTTCTCCCGATATCCTCAGCCTTTTGTTTTTTGTTTGTTTTTCTGAGGCCCCAACCTACTCTCGTATTATAGCGTACTGCATAAGTAAGCTTTTCATTTTTATTTTGTTCTCATGATGTCCTTAATATGAGGACATCGAGGCTGCGTAATTTGAAAATAAAAGAGTGAGAGCATCGAGAAAATAAACTGAAAATGAAGAGGAAAAATGAAATCAAAGCGTAAGGTCGTCAGGACTACGTAATCTAATTTAAATCATTTTTAAACAACAACTTCGTTTTAATTATATGATTAAATGACGCTATTTCATTAATTTTATTTGTTGTGTTAATTTTGGCTTATATGTATTAATAGTTAAAGTTTATAAAATACGTAACAAGTTATATCAACAAATTTAATGGAAACACTAACGTGAGGCTAAAATTGAAAAAAAAATTAAAGTTTAAACATTTTATTGCTATTTTTTGAAGTTCAAATTTGAATTAAAAAAATTGAAAATTTTAGTATTCTATTGTTATTTTTTAAAGTTCGAGCTATAATTGAAAATTTTACGAATGTTTAAGGTTTTTTTGATAATTAACTTTTATTTTTATAAAATTATAATTATTATTTTCTTACTATAAAAATAAAAGACATAATTTATGTTTTTTTGAAAAAATTCTTAATCTTTAACATTATAAAAAGAAAAATTTTAAGGTTTTTTTTCTAATTTTTTAGAAAATTATTAAATTTTCATAAAAAATAATGTAACAACAGCAACCTAATATGCAATCTTATCTCTAATTAACAAAGAGGTAGTTTTCAATATATAAAAAGTAAACGTAAAGTAATCAAATATTTACGACAAAATAATTCAATTTAAAATTTAAACTCAATCTAAATTATTAAAATTCGACTTGAAAACGTTTCTCTTGGAGTCAGTAGGATATTTATTAGATTGTTGTTATGTATAATGTTAATTTTATTATTATTAATTTAGTTGAGATATAAGAGAAATGATTTTAAAAAATAAAATTTATTATTGAGATAAAGATTTTTTAAAATTAGTTAAAATGTTAAAAGGAAAATAAATGAGATGCACGGATGATTATTTAAAAAAATAGTAATAGGAGAGCAGAGGCAGCGGCTGAGGGGGGATGAATGGACGGTTTTCTCGCAAACAAGGGGCTGTTCCTGGAACTCTCTCGCTCCCACTCTCTGTCACTACGAAATGCTTTAAAAATTTATACAACAAAAAGCTTTAAAAAACCAAAAGATAAAGTCTTACGAGTCAGTTTTGTACTTGATAAGGGAAACAACAATGTTGTGCATGTCAGATTGGCGTGCATTACATTGGGAGAGACTGACCCTTTGTAGAGATCAAAGTAGCGCTGAGGGACGTGTGGGGTCTCTTGGTTTTTGGGTTCTGTCTTTGTCTGTTGAAAGAAACCTCACTGCTTTTACTTTCTACTAACGAAAGTAAAGGTGTTTTGTTTCGTTGCTGTTAAAGTGAAACATAAAAAGATCGCCTTTGTTGATACGCAATTGCAAAGTTTTGATCTTTGTGAGTTTTTGGTGGAAGGAATGAGAGGATAGGTGGTGGTTTTCTGGTTTTAGTGTTGGTGCTGGTGGTGATATTGGTTGTGGGGCGGTGCTGACTCAAAGGAGTTGGGAGAGATATAGATAGAGAGAGTGAAGGAACATTCTGAGATTTGGCTTTCTGTGGGTCTAGAGGCATTTGGTGGCTGTCAAGGATGAGCAATAGCCCACCCTTTTGATGTGAAGTTTTTTGGATTTGTTGGGTGTTATTTGTAGTTTGTGGGGTTACCTCCATTTGGGTTTTGTCCTGCAGGTAATAGTGCTTCTCATGCACCGAACGTTGTGTTGTGTTGTGTTGTCTTCTCTTATTGTTCTGTTACTTGCGAGTTGTTTCTTGCGATGCTTATTTGATTCCCCCTTTGCTTGTTCAAAGTGATAAGATTGAGAAGGTGCTTGCTTGTAAGGCATCCTTCGGTGGCTTCTGGATTAATATCTCTAAGGTGAAGTATTATAATTTCTATCGACATGATTTCAACGCTTCTTTTGATGTCTTTCTCAGCAGATTTGGCGAGATTTTCAATCAGATGTAATCAGTAGACTTTGTTCTGCTTCAATCTGACTTGGGTTTTGGTTACCTGTCTTCTCCTTCGTAACTTCTTGTTTGGTTATTTTGCTTCTGCACAAATCCAACAAAACTCTTCAGAATTTACCCATACCATTACTTATATTGCATGTTTTCCAATTCTTGAAGTTGGTTATTAAATGACACAAGAAAAACAGTGTTGTGTAGTGAGGTTTTGGTTCTTTTTGTTCGTAGAAAAGTTAAGTGCGTTGTGTGCTGATTTGTGCGTCATGTTCTTGACTCTGATTCCTATACTTACTGTTTAAGCTCCACTTTATCTATTAAGAAAATAAAAATGATCTGTTATTTACCACCACTTGTAGAACAAATTTGTCGGATATCATGCTCCTTATACAATGTTTTTTTTCGGAAATACCTTCAAGTTTGATGCTTCTTGTCTACTCGTTTGGTGGTTTCTTAGCTGATACCAAGATGTCATGTCGTCTTGTTGCAGGTGTTGCAGCCTACATTGAAGAGAGAATTTGATTCATGAAAGGAATGTGGATACTGGGGTTTGGTTATTGACATTTGATCTACCTGCAAACAGTTTCTTGTTTGTGTGTTTCTATGTGAAACCATTGGCATAAGAAAAGCTATGGAAACATAAACAAATGAACAAAGGTGGTGGTGTCAGTTCTCAGCAAGTGGGGTGCTCTCTTTATAGTTTATACAAATGTTTGGCAGATTTTTTAAGCAATATCTACATAATTAACCTTCTCTCTCCGTGGTCCATGGACGCTGTTACCAACTAAAGAAGCAACTACTTCACTTTAGTTTCTCATTTGCTATCTTCCTCTATTCTGGCCTAGTTTTGTGTGCAAGATTCGGTCAGACAAAGAAACTCTTCTTCTTCTTGAAAACAACATCGTTGGCAGAAGTTAGGCCTTCAATTGCTTTCTGGGAATATTGGTTGACAAAAGTTAGGATTAGGGCATTTAACAGGAACTGAAGGGAGCTGATACTGGGCAAGATGAAGTTCATGAAACTTGGATCTAAGCTTGATTCGTTTCAGACTGATGGGGACAATATTAGGTGAGTTTGAGATCTGTATTCAGCCAGTTAGTAATTGTACAAATTTAGTTTTTATTATTTATTTAGTCCCTGTTTATTTTTCCTTTTTGCTTTTTAATACCTAATTTTTCTGTTTACAAGCTTTTTTGTTAAATTCTTTTCTGGTTGTGTTCCTTGTCCATGTTTTAATGGTACTATAGATATATCCTTCAATGGTTACCAGTTCTGTTTTTTCCTTCTTCAGTTTACCTTTCACATTTTATGTAACCGCATTTAGAGAACCGTATTAGTTTTGGGGTAGGCTTAGTGCCTCTGGAATTTCTTAATAGCTTTGATAGGTTGGAGCAGAAAACCAGTTTGAGATTCTCTTCTCAGTCAACAGTTTAAGGTGCTCTTGTAGTGATTGTTACTGGCTGAGACATGCATTTGTTTTACTTCGTCTGCTCTTTATGGATTATACATGAGAGTTATCGGGTATGTTTTATTGGTTTCTGTGATGCCTATATTATGCAAGAACAGCTTCTTGTAACTCTCCATTGGCTCCACTTTGATGTTTATGCAATGGCTATTGTCTATTGCATTAAATGGCATTCACAAAACGTGAACCTTGAATAGGTTAGTCTGCGCTATCAAGTGCCATTGATTCTCAAGTTATATGTTGGCATTTGTTCTAATCTTTTCATGAAAAGAAGAAAACATGCTATGATATGCTTCTTTTTGTCTCTATCAGACTATTCTGGACTGGTCAACTTAATTTAACAATTGGCATTGCTCTCTATTTGTTAAATCTAATATGTTCCTCTTCCCTTTTTCTTTTTCCTCAAAGTTGACCTAAAGTATATTAGTTTTGATGGAAATATAATTGTAGGCACTCTATCTTGTAGGTATCTGGCAACTGAGTTGGCAACCGACATAATAGTTGATGTTGGCGATGTGAAATTCTATCTGCACAAGGTATGGATTCCATGATTGGATATTGTTCAATTTTGGTAACTAATTGCATATGCCCCACGGATTGTGTGGAAAAAGTTTGATCTCCTATTCTAGTTTTAGACGAGTATGTGTAATTTCATAATTCTGTCGGGTCAAATTTGGTGATTTATCTGCCATTTCTCTCCACATTGGCTTTGCTGATACATCGCAGGCAATCATGGATAATGCTAAGACTTTAATGTTTGTCACATGCTTTTCTGGAACTAACATGGAACATAATTGATTATTGAAATTTATCAGAGTTATTAAAGTATTTCGTTATCAAAACTATAATCTTTGATCTAAATTTTAGAATGATTTTGCAGTTTCCGTTGCTGTCCAAAAGTGCGCGTCTTCAGAAGCTGGTGGCAACTACAAGCAATGAAAACAATGATGAAATTAACATCCAGGATATTCCTGGTGGACCTGCTGCTTTTGAGATATGTGCAAAATTTTGTTATGGGATGACAGTAACTCTCAATGCATACAATGTCGTTGCAGCCCGGTGTGCAGCAGAATATCTTGAAATGTATGAAACTATTGAGAAAGGGAATCTCATCTACAAAATTGAAGTGTTTCTCAATTCTAGCATCTTCCGCAGTTGGAAAGATTCAATTATTGTCCTTCAGACCATGAAGTCTCTTCTTCCACGGTCCGAAGAATTAAAATTGGTCAGTCGCTGCCTTGATTCCATAGCTTCAAAGGCATGCATTGATACTTCCAAAGTTGACTGGTCATACACCTATAACAGGAAAAAGCTTCCATCAGAGAATGGAAAGGATCCTCTTTGGAATGGTATGCGAAAATCCCTTATGGTTCCTAAAGATTGGTGGGTGGAAGATCTCTGTGAGTTGCAGGTAGATTTATATAAGAGGGTGATTACAACAATTAAGGCAAAAGAAAGAGTCTCTGATAATATAATTGGAGAAGCATTGCATGCATATGCCCTGAGAAGATTGCCAAGTTTTAACAAGGGTATGGTACAGAGTGGTGATATACTCCAGTATAAATCACTTGTAGAAACCATATTCTGGCTACTACCTACTGAGAAAGGTAGTGTTCCTTGTAGTTTCCTGCTTAGGTTGTTAAGAGCCTCAATTTTGTTGGAATGTGGAGAGAAAGAAAGGAATGAACTTATCAGACAAATTGGCCAGCAGCTTGAGGAGGCTACAGTGGCTGATCTATTAATTCGAGCCCCGGCTGAGGAAACAACAATGTATGATGTCGATATAGTGCAAAGTCTTGTTGAGAAATTTGTGACACATGAACAAAGCACTCAGACCGCTTTTCCTTTGGAAACTGAATTTCGGGAGTGTAAAAGCCCGCATTTTGGATCAGAAGCTCCAAAGGTCAAGGTTGCTAAACTGGTAGAGGGCTATCTTACTGAGATAGCTCGAGATCCAAATTTACCTGTCTCAAAGTTTGTTAGTCTTGCCGAGATGGTTTCAAGTTTCCAAAGGCCATCACATGACGGACTTTATCGGGCCATCGATATGTATCTTAAGGTGAGTTGATTGAATTTAGTGTGTAACATTGACTTTCATGTGTATAATTATGATGATACTGTATTATTGAGAGTCACTGGATATAAAATGAAGATTTGAGGAAGTTGTTGTCCATATGGATTGTTTTTGTTCAACTATATCGTTATCTTTCCTTCTTGATGTGATTGTGTTTGACTGTAAGTTTGTTCTTATCGAAGTTAGGCATCCATAGAATTGTTGATTCCCAACAAAACACAAGGTACATTTGTTCATTTACAGTCCATTTCAGTTGAGACTTAAAATCACAATCCAACTCCCTAACTCAATATAGGCTTAAAGTAGTAGTTCTTTAATCTCTTGTGCTCTCTAACTGATTGTCATTTTCTGTATAGGAACACGGTGGAATAAGCAAGAGTGAGAGGAAGAGAATATGCAAATTGATGGACTGCAGGAAGTTGTCAGTGGATGCGTGCATGCATGCGGTGCAAAACGAGAGACTACCTCTGCGTGTGGTCGTGCAGATCCTCTTCTTTGAGCAGGTCAGGCAAGCAACATCATCTGCTGGCAACAGCTCGTCGGAACTACCCGGGTCCATCAGAGCATTGATTCCAGTTGGTTCTAATGGGAGCTCAAGGTCCACTGCGACAAACACGGAAGAGGATTGGGATGCTGTGCCAACGTCTGAAGATATCAAAGCTTTGAAAGGAGAACTTGCAACTCTTCGTTTAGGGAGTAGTGGGAACGATAGAAATCTCAACGGTGGAGCCAAGAATGATACCGAAAGAGTTGCAGCAGGTAACATGAAAGGTTTACTCATGTCGAAGATATTTTCAAAGCTGTGGTCGAACAAAGAGAGGAATGGTGATATTAGTAGCTCTGATACATCAGAGAGCCGGAGTCCTGGTTCTGTCGTTGCCGAGGAGATGAAATCTACCCCTTCCAGAAGCAGAAGGCGTTCTATATCTTAAGTCGCAGGCATGGTCGAACATGCTTTTTTGGCTTGTAATATGATCGCTCCAAATTGACTATTAGGATATTAGAAACTCCCTGACATTTTCCTTGCTGGTTCTCCCTCCATCGGGATCTTTCACGCGGAAGAGATGCATGACAGATTTCTAGGGAATGTTTATGTCAAGTTTTGGCTTCATGAAGAAATGGAAATACATAACGTGGCATTGTTGCTGTTCCTATTTATCAGATCAATTCATAACTACTAAGTTTTTGATGTTATGGTGATTGGAAAGGAATCATTTTCCTTTTCTCTAAAGAATTAGTCTTGTGATTCAGCAGAAGAAAAAGTTTGAAACTTCATGATCTATCAATGTTCATAAGTTAGTCACTCCGAAAACAAAACACGCAAATTTGGATATTCTTCGATCAACTTCCTCCCTGTCTCTTGACATAGACAGAACCAGTAAAGAAAGACCATTTGAGTGATTGACCTGCAAAGAAGAGACTAACAAGATAAGCAAGGAACCGAAGCAAAAGAAAATGCCGTCCACTCTTGACTAATAAAATACTAAATTACCAGATAGAATCTCTCCAACCGTTTAATTTACCTAAACCGCTCCCACCATTTTCAGCTCAGAACAAGCATAAAAGATGACAGAACGCAAGAGTCAAGATAAGCTTGTTAAGTACATGTTTAGTAGTACTTCGAAAACTGAGCTTCCAAACCAGAATTTGCCTAACACTTTCTCATCTTCACCTCCGAATTTGCCTAACACTTTCTCATCTTCACCTACCTACTAAGCCTAACTCAAAAAACTATCTCAACCCCTTAGGAATATGATTACATGTTGTTATGTGAATGCAATATGTTAAACATGTACAAAGTCGGCCAAACGGAAAGCTCTGAGCTTTCCTACTTTTCATTTACCGACCACATTCTCTTACGTTGAGCTTTCCTACTTTTCATTTACCGACCACATTCTCTTACGTTGTCTATTCCATGAACTGCATTGTTTAGAAGACTTTAGTCATTGCTAAGTTGCGCATGAATTGCCTGCGCTTTTCTTAGTAGTCCACGAAACTATACAAGTTCCAAGGGCATATTTAGCTAATTTTAGAGATTATTTATAGAGCAAGAAAAAAGGAAATATCCAAACTTGTCAGGGTGTGTGAGTGTGTGTGTGTAAGGTATGGTCTTCATAAATAAGTTTGGTTGCTGAATTTGACATCTTGTGGTCAACAAAACAGGAGCTGGTAATGACTGAGAGTGCATTTCCTTGTCAGAACTCCAGAAGGCTATCCAGCAACATGAGCAGTCACATTCATTTGTTACTTCAATGCATACTTCTCATGACTCTCAGTGCAAAATCCCTGTGAAGGGTTTCTAAATCAGATATCAAAAAACAAGCGTCTTTTACGTGCTTAACCTGCCATTCATACAGGATCGAACGAACGAACTCGCAATTTCCATTTTCTTATTAATTGCATGTTTTGAGAAGCTTACATCAATAAAGCTTTTATCGGTAGAATTTTTTTTAAAAAGAGCTTTTTTAAGAAGTCAGTTGACTGTTTATTTGTCATTTAAAAAAGAATTTTTTTGAAAGAATTTCATACAATAAAATGCTTGGCAATATAAAAATAAAATATTTTTAATTTTAATTATATTTTATTTTGTAATAAAAAATATTTATATATATAAATATTATTTAAAATATATTAAACAACATGCAAATAACAATGTATTAGTTATTATATAATTTTAAATCATATAAAACATGAATAAAAATATGTCTAACCAAATCTTTTATATGAATTATAATATAATTAAAATTAACATCAAAAATAAATATTAAAACATATAAAAATCAAATAATATTATATAAATATCAAAATAAACGTGAAAATGTGTTTGTGAGAATTGTAGGAATTATGTGTAAAGCATAAAGATAAATGAGACTAAAAAATAGGCTCATTAATTAACCTGTAAAATCTACTTGAAAAAAAACTTTTTTTAAAAACTCCAAATTTAAACTTCTCAAAAAGCTGTATTTTAATTTCTTAAAAAAGTCATTTTTGTGAAAAAGGTATTTTTCGATTTTACAACCAAATACTTGGTTTTTTTAAAAACAGCTTTTACAGTAAAAAAAGTACTTATTTACCCTCCAAAAGTTGAATCAAACAGACTCTAAATCCGCCATTTAAACATCTTTTATACATTTATAATGATTAAGTATGGCTTATCTTATAATGGGGTTTCAAAGATGTCACAATCTCAGGGCTTTCGGTTCCTAACAATGGTGAAAATTTGGAAGACCCTGTGAAGGAAAAGGACAAGAACCAAAGTACCACATCACCCTACCCACTAAGTACTTGCTTTTCCTTTTCTTTCAAAGCAAAAAGAGTCGAAGGGCCACAGCCAAAAGCCGAATCTTCAGTCAAGTTATGTCATAATATAAAAAAGCAAAAATAGAGAATCCTCCGATTCCAAGCACCCTCTGTTCTCTTCCATCAATTGTTACATTACCACGTACTTTCTAAGCAACTTGAAGCACATCTTTGACCCTTTCTCGAGGATAATCATGATTCATTGTCAATGTCCAATGTGCTGTAAAGGATTGAGGCTTTTTGTCATTTGACGTCCGTGATCGTTGATTGGGAATATACCAAATTTGCAATGAAAATTAGAGATTAAGATAATTTATAAAATCAAGAAAAATAGGTTAGTTTATTAATTAAAAGTAAGAACGTATATTATCGAATCTTTTTAAATTTTTCGTATCGGCAAAATTTATACAAGTGTGTTGTTGTTATTGTTGTTTATCGGGAATAAAAAACCATACCAATTAAGAGATTTTGGAATATAAAAGTAAAAGTCAAGCTTACTATTGGAAACAGAAAAGGTGTTTTTGGCTGAGAAAGGATCTAAAAAGCCAAATCCATTTACAAAAAGTTGGAGAAAAACTAAAGATGGGGGATATTCTGTTCATTGACAATATCCCATTCCCATATCTTCTCTTGTTCCTATCCCCCAGAATTCTCCATTTGTTAAAAAGAAAAATCTAAAACCCTAAAATCCGAAGACCCTTTCCTCTTAGCTAAGTCATTAACTAGTACTAAGTTAAAACTCTCTAGGGTCAACAAAAATGGACGAATCAGGGGCTGATTTCGTCCAGTCACCCACAGACCCGTCGCTGTAGTCTTCCCCTAGCCTCTTGATGCACCACAAGTCCTCGGCGCAAGATAGCATCTTCCAGTGCGGAACTGCTAACCTCAGCGGGTCGCGGCTTGAAACCTCCGTAGCCACCACTGCGCATCCTCGCTTTTTAGCCAAGTTGTGCGCGTGCCCGCATAACGCCCTCATCATTTTCTCCGCGCGTTGTCCTTCGCCTCCCAAACCGTACAAAAAATGGAGCCCAAACGGCCTGAACACGTCGGGCACCGACGGTAACCTCAGAAACGGCAGCGCCTTGTCCAACATTCTCGTCGTCTTAACGAACGTCCTCTTCACGCGCGACGCGCCACGCACCTGGAGCGTAAACACGTCCATACAGTTCCACACGCTGAGAACGGCCCAAGAATCGGGCGGGTTGGCCAAGAACTCGACCGACCCAGGCCACGAACCGGGCCCGTAAGTTCCACGTGGCAGAGCCAGAAATGTCCCCAAGCTGAGTTTGTTGTTAAGAACCGAGCCAATGTCGCGGGGGAAAAACTCGGTAGTGGAAAAACGCCGTTGGTACAGAAGCTCAGCGTCGTGAGGAGCGAGTTCGACGACGGTGACTCGGTTTGAAACGGGCACTCGGTGAGCAAAAACCGGATTGACCAGGATTGAAGGAGTGCGGAACTTGGAGTAGCCGCATTTATCGGTGAAGAGTTTAACGGACGCGACGTTGTCGTTTTCAGTTGCCATGTAGGAATACTCGGCGCCGTTTTCGCGAAACCACTCCTCGATCTCGTGTACCAGCTTTAGGCCTATCCCCATCCTCCTGTTCATAAATAATTAATGAAGGAAAAGCATAATTAATTTAGAGGGTATGTTGTTGTTTAATGCTAATCATTACGTAACAGATAAACGACGACGTCGAAGGAAGATCGATGGTTCATACAATGATTGCGAGCGAGAGAGAAAGAAGAAAGGAAACTCACCGATGAGAAGGAGAGACGCGTAGGCCTAAGATATAAGCAGCTTTGGTGTAAACAGGGAGAGGTCTGGTGGTAGCGGCGGAGGCGGCGACGTTAGGATGGTTGAGACTGTTGGTTTTGACATTTCTCGAGAGCTTTTTCCCGCATGTAACGGTTTTGATGCAACCTCTCACCATCCCCACTATTTCTCCACCCAACTCAGCCACCTATCCCATGCGAACAAGAAAAGTTAAAGAAGAAGAAATGGGTTGGCCATGTTAAGTTTGTAAATGAAAAACAAAGAAACGAAAACATGGGGATTGGTTGTTTATGTAGAAAGGACAAACGAGAGCAAAGTACTAGTATTAGTGCATTGAGTGGAAGTCTCTGTGCTTTACCAGCATTAGAAAAGCAGGCGAGTGGCGGACCCTGCAAATTGGGTCACCCAGGAGGTCGGTGAAGAGAGAGAGCTTCCCACTGGGACCGACCTCACATCTTCTCTCCACTTCTTCCACACCCACTCGGTCTTTTTTGGGATCAAATTCTCTCACCACTATCATCACTCTTCCTGTTGATGATGATGATCGCTCTTCCTCCATATTACTCACTATTATTACTCTAACGAGATTGCTATACGTATAAATCAACCAGACACACCCCAGAACACAAATGTACCCGGATAAACTCAAATTTCCCAGATCACAACTTAATATGATTGCCCAAGTGCAAGACAGTGGTTAAAAATGCAAAACACGGCTTCTCTAACGTGTGAACTAATCAAGGGCTTATGCAAGACACTGGTATCAGAGAAACGAGAAAAAAGTAACAAGAAGAAGATGGGTACGGAGACGTTTCACGAATTGCTTTTTACTCTCTCCTTTTTCACGGAGAGCAGTACGTAGTTGCTTTCAGTGATAGTTTCTCAGGTAGCGAGTTAGTTGATCATCGCAGAGTTACAAGTGCTTATCGTGGTGCCTTTTATATATACATGGAGGCTTGGGGTTGGGCCCTTGGGGTTGCTTCATTCTCTCTCCAGAATCGTCTCGCCTTCCTTTTTTTTTTCCCTACTTTACTGTTGAAGTCCCCATCTCTTCTTCTCTCTGTCTCTACATCATCTCTCTCTCTAAATGCTAATAATATATACAGCTTAATACTGATTAATTCAATAATTATAGTACATAAAAGAGTTTAACAGTTACAATCATATTGTGATTAGTGGAGAAAAAGGAATATTAATTATTTTGTTTCAAGAAAAAAAAAAAAGAATGGCGGCTATGACTGCGCAGTCTTGTGAGATGTAGATGATGGTGCCCTCACATTAATGATTAATTTGTATGGAAAGGAGGCGTTCCCATCATGACCCCATTCGTAATCATTACCTTTTAAACTCCGTTGCCTTTTTAATTCTCCTACTCACTACATACATGCATATACATACATATAACATCAATCATCATACTCATCATTATCTTTCCCCACCATTAAGCACTTTATGTCTCCACCCTCCTCATGCATGATGTGTGATATGGTATTGTCTTTTTGGTGCATATTGAAATAGTATGTAATAATTATTTTATCACAAGTGATTATATAAAATAAATATTAAAAAATCAAAAGGCGCAAAAACAAATTAACTCGAACCCAGAAATGGGCAAAATGGGGCAGCAGCTCCCAGAAATTTCGGCCGTCGATTCGGTAGTGGCCTACAAAAGTGGCCTCCCATAATCAAAAAGGTGATAAGCTGCTTCTTTCGTTTTCTCGTACCCTTTTTTTTTTTTCTCCAGAAAATAAATAGCGAACATGAGCACAGATTAAAAATTGAATCAAAAATTAAACAGGTATGCAAAAAAATTAAAGTTTAAATTTAATCGATACTAGATTGTCATAAAATTTAGGGTTAATAATGAGCTTACCCATGAGCCTAAATTTAGGTATTTTCATTGAGTTGATTTCTAGATCAAATTAGGCTCATACGAGTCAAAGACTTAACTTTTCTAAGCAAAACAACATCTTTTTACTTAAAAGAGTTAGGCTTCATATAGACTTAGATATGAACAGTTTAGACCTAGATTCAATTAAAAAAGATGATATTTTGTACATTCAATTTTAAAAAAATTAGCAAGACTGACTCATAAACTAACCCATTGTCGTCCTTAATAAAATCGGCTAAAGATTAAATAAAAATAAATAAATTGAATATATTATTAAAAGAATTTGTATTACTAAAGTAAATTATACTCAAAAGTTAAAAATTGAACTGAAAAGTTTAACGACATAAGGTTTGAATCGATTGAATTTTTTAATCATTAATGTTGAGTGCACAGTATAAGTTATAATATTTATTCACATTTAATATAGAGGTAAATTAAATAAAAATTTTCTTAAATTTTGATTTTTTAATTTTATCTCGACTTATCAGCTCTTAAATTTTGATTATTAATGATTAAAAAATCCAACCGACCGAAATATTAGCTTTTTAGTGCGATTTTTAATTTTTAATTTTGATTATTTTAATACTTTTTATTATTAAAAATTGAAAATTTTATTAATTAATAGGTTAATTTAATTAATAATTTTATTTTCAATTAAATTTCAAATTTAATAACAATATTCTTCGATTATATTTAAAATAATTATAACTTTTAAACTTTAAACATTTCATTTTATCCGTGTCATCCCACTTTCGTATTTGAAGATGGAATTAGACATCACTAGCTAATTATTTAACCAAGTAGATGCCAATTGGGTCTATCTTTTTCAAGCTTTAATAATGGTCTTTTTATATGAAGCATAACACGACAATTATAAATTGCGTTTTGATTATTATTAACTAATCTTTCATTACCCTACCATTTGCAAGTAAGTGTTTAATTAGTGGGTTAGATCATATAGGTGTGGTCCTACATGAAAATGATCACTTACAAAAACTAACCTAAGTCATTACCATTAACATAGCTTTCATTGAAAGATGGAAGCCTATGACAAGTCACAAGATGTGAGTACTAAAGTCTATTAAGTTTGGTTTCAATATATTAATTATATCCTAAAGTACATAGATTTGAAGAGTGGATCTAAGAAGTATGGTTACCGAGTGCTAATTAAGATTAAAGGATGTAGACATAGATATGTTAAGCATAAATTAGTGGGAGATTATAAGTAACCTATTCCTATCATGTTGGACAATAAGCCAACCCATGAAAATAAAATATTCAGTTAGTGCATCCCTGAGGTTGTTGTTAAATAGTAAGCATAAATTTATAGATAATAATAATATTTTCTTTGTATTTTGTTCAAAAAAATCTTCATGTTACTGATGTGACTAATTGCAATTTATGCTTTTACGCTGTTGGATTTTCTAATTTTAATATTAGAAATAAACCGGTAAGATAAGAAGTTTAAGGTTTAAAAATTTATGTTGATTAAAATTAAAGAATTTAAAATATGATTGAAAGAGTTATGTTATCTATCTAAAAATTTGATGTTTAATTAAGAAAATATTGTTAAATACAAATTTATTTTAGTTTATAAGAATTTATCAATTTACGAAAAATTGACCAATTAATTAGTAAACTGAGAAGTTTTTAAAAATAAGAATTATTAAAGTAATCAAACTGAAAAGTAAAAAATCGAATCGAAAATTTAAATTAAAAGGCTCGAGATTTTTATTATTGAACCGTTCGAACTAGTTAATTTTTTAATAATTGATTAGACATTTCTATTCTAGTTTTTAAATTAGTAAACTTTTAATAATAATGATTATTAAGGTAAGTCAAAATAAAGAGTTAGTCGGCTCAAAATTTTTATAATTAAGCAAGTCGAAACGAATTTAGTTTTTGAATCATTTTTCCTACCCAGTATATTATTGTTTATGTTCTAATAAATTAGAAATTAATAAAGCATGCAACACTTCATAAACATGAATGTAATTACCTTTATTCACATGGATTAACAAACAGGTAGAGATGATAAATTAGTTTCTAACGTATATTGCAATCATTTTTTCTTTATATATACTTCAACTAAATCAGGTTTAAATACCGAGTCTCCTTATTTTCTTTCGATAATATCAACAACATTCAATATAAATTACGTCGAGATACGAAATTTAGAGAAGTTCAATATCACTCAACCTTACTTTTAATTAACAGAAACCTGATAGAGATTGTACAGAAACTTCTTTAAAAATAACAAAACCTGATGTAGATTGGGGAGGTTATCCAAACATGTATAGTTATTTTTCTCGCTTCATAATTTATGTTGATGTTGGGTGGTCGAGTTTCACCCGCAAAAACACTAGACAAGAAAGATAAAACATTTAAGGAAATTTCCATGTTGTCCTGCTCGCTGGGCAATCCAAAAAATCATATGTATGGAAGTTGTTTTAAGTGAATGGACATATGCAGATGATGTCACAACTCACAAGTATTCCGATGAAAAAAGAAAATATTTGATGATTGATGATGATAGTAATGTCCAGAACAATGATGGCCACGAAAATGACTACTAGAAAAAAAAATAACTTTAATTAATTATTATTTGAAGAACGATTTTGCATTTTTATTAATGAGTAAAAAACTTAATCGTGTGGATCGGTTTAACCGTAAAAATTTTAAATTATATAATTTTTTGTTACGGTTTTCAACTTTTCGATTTGATTTACTTGAATAACTGTTATTGTTAAAAATCGATTAGTTTATTAATTACTTGATCATTTTTTATAAATTAATAAACTCTTATAACCTAAAATAATTTTTATTTAACAAATTTGTCAATTAAACTTCAAATTATTTGTCGGGTAAGAATAATCTTTTGTAATTATAATTCAAATTTTTTAACTTTATTCAATCTTTAGTCGATTTTATGACGGTTAAATATTGTTTAAATGCCTGTTTGGATGGACTTATATCAATAGAGCTTTTGTTAGTAGAGCTTTTATCAACTAAAAAGTCAGTTGACTGTTTGTTTGTCATTTAAAAAAGAATTTTTCTAAAAGAGCTTTATACAATAGACTGTTTGGCAACATAAAAATAAAAAGCACTTTTAATTTTAACTATATTTTATTTTGTAATAAAAATTATTTATGCATATAAATATTATTTAAAATATATTAAACAATATGTAAAGTACAATATATTAATTATTATATAATTTTAAATCATATAAAATATAAATAAAAATATATTTAACCAAATATTTTATATGGATTATAATATAAGTAAAACTAGTATCAAAAATAATATTAAAACATATATAAAAACTTAAATAATATTGTATAAATCTCAAAATAAACGTGAAGATGTGTTTATGGATATTGTGAAAATTATGTGCAAAACATAAAGGTAAAAACGACTAAAAATACACTCATTAATTTATTTGAAAAATCTACCTGAGAAATGCTTTTTTGCAAAGCTCCAAATTTGAGTTTTCAAAAAATTGTATTTTAGCTTTTGAAAAAGCTATTTCTATGAAAAAAGTACTTTTTGGATTTTACAGTTAAACATTCAGTTTTCTTAAAAACAGCTTTTGTGGTGAAAATAGTGCTTATTCACCCTCCAAAAACTGAACCAAACATACACTTATAATGAAATGAGATAGAAGAGGAGGGTTTTCATATTACATCTCATTCTATCAAAAATGAAAAATCTCCAATTTGAAAGGTTTAGGATGGAATATAAAATGATAAATAATTTTATATTATATTATAAACTCTTCACTTAAACAACATTTCACTATATTACATAATGGATCATTTTATCATTCCAAACAATAATTTTTTAATATTATATTCATTTACATTATATTTTATTATAAATCATTCTATTAAAAATCTTACGTTCAACCAAACATAGCCTTAAGGTTATAGATTATAAAACAGTTCAAGTTTAATATAACTTAGTACATTCTAAGTGTATTGGTATATATCCTCAGACAATGATAGAAATAAGATTACGTATTAATGGACTTCTTTAGACTTTATATCTAAGCAAGACTCTTATCAAATGTTGTTGTTCATTCCGAAATCAACGAAAAATATTATCTCAAAACTCAACAAACCGAATAACATATACACTTCATTTCAAATAACTTGAAGAGGCTCAAACTTAAACTTAAATCGGACCTTAAAGAGTTTGATCAAGCTATACTTGCTTTTGATCGAATTCAATTTAATTAATTATCTTCTATATTCAAAATTAATAAATCAAATTATGATTAATTAAATTGAGATTTTTCGTATTTAAATTTAAACTTGAACTTTGTTACAACTTAAATATAAAATTTTAGACCATTGTTTTTGAATGTACATCTCAACGAAAGCAACTACAAAATTTAAAATCATAAAAAGATATACGACTAAGTCCAAGTATTATACGTATTTGGATTTCATTAACAAGAAGCTCAGTTTTTTATTTACCTCAAGTATATATAATATAACATGATGTGAATGTATATATATTTATACAGCGTAGTTAAAGAGTTGTTTTCATTTTGCCTACTTGTTCAAATCTGTTGGTAGGTACAGACTTTCCAGACTATCGGCCGCCGGGATTGAAGGTTGACTTTGGAGATACCTTGTTATATAC
>JANVCQ010000232.1:4325013-4361448 GCA_025531925.1 Erythroxylum plowmanianum
TTTTTTCTCTCTTTCATTTTCTCTCTCACTTTCTCTTGTATTCAAAAAATGACACTCTCTCACTCATCCCCTCCCTCCCACACCACACCCATCACTCTCCTTCTTCTTCCTCTCATTAGTTTCTTTCTCACACTCTCACTCTCTCTTCTTCATCGTCGTCGCCAATCACTCTTCGACTATCGGACAACCACCATTGCACCTCTAAAACCGCCTGACGCCACCCACCAATCCACCACTGCACCCCTAAAAACTGCCTGACGCCACCCACCAATCCACCACTGCCCTCCTGATGCTAGATCTGAAAAACTGAAATGGATTTTTGATTTTTTGGGTGTGGTTTTTGCTCTTAAATTTGGAAAACAAATTCATTTTATTTAGTTATTTGGTCATTTTAAAAGGGATTGTAGTCCCCTTTTGGAAAAATAGAAGCTAGGATCAATAAGTGGACCAATAAAATCCTCTCGTATACAGGTAGGCTTCAATTGATTATCTTGGTGCTTTCATCCTTTCAAGTCTATTGGTCTACCATGTTCATTCTTCCTTCTTTAATCCTTAAGGAAATAGAGGCAAAACTTAGGAACTTTTTTTGATCAGGGAAGGGTACCCCCAAAGCCAATGCTAAGGTCAAATGGTCTGACATTTGTAGTCCTAAAAAGGAAGGTGGTTTAGGAATTAAACACTTACCTACTTGGAATATTATGTTGCTTGGCAATAGGCTCTGGATTTTGTTTCATGACCATGAAGCACTTTGGGTAAAATGGGTTCATTCTATAATCTTGAGGATGGCAAATTTTTGGAGCATCCAACCGAATAGCAATAGCTCTTGGAGCTGGAGGAAGATTTTATCAATGAGGGACACATTAAGGAACCAATTTAGATTTAGGATACGAAATGGAGTTTCTACTTCCTTCTGGCAGGACCCTTGGCATCCGAGAGGAATTCTTAAGCATTTCTCTACTCCTAGGGCTATTAATGGATCTGAATTGAAAATGACAGCTACAGTTTCAGAGGTGATCCAGAACAATATGTGCAACTGGCAAGTTTTAATAGCTAATACACTGGGCAACTTGGAACCTATTCATTATCTCCCGAATAACTTGCAACATGACAATTTGGAATGGTTACCAGGGTCAGTACCTCAGCATGTTTACACCAATTCTTCAGCCTATATCTTTTTAAGACCCCCCAGACAAACTACCCCTTGGCATACACTTGTATGGTTCAAAGGGAACAACCCCAGATGCTCCTTCATCTTATGGTTGGCCTTTTGGAGCAAATTACAAACTAGAGACAGACTTTCTTACTTTCAAACACCGAATCATTGTTCCTCCTGCCTCAAGGCCAATGAAACAATTGACCATTTATTCTTTGACTGCCTTTTTCTCCAAAACAGTGTGGTCTCATTGCCTCTCCTATTTCCACCTTACCCTCCCCCCACAGCTCAATCTACACACCATACCCTCTTGACTGAACCACCCATAAAACCCCATTCCTTTTGTCCTCCCACTCATCCTTTCATCTGCAGTATATTGTCTTTGGAAGGAAAGAAATGCCAGGACCTTTAAAGATGAAGCTCTGGAGGTGGATGGCTTGACAGCTAGAGTGATCACCAGAGTCCAGGAGCAGCTCAGAGCAAACACCGAGAGAAGGTAAGGAATGAGAGTTTATTTTCCTCTTTACTGACACCCTTTTTGCAGTTCTGTTTTCAAGTAAGCAATGAAAGTTTTCTAGACTGCTGGCAAAAGCTGCACCAGCACAACAACTCTTTATACCTACATTTTTCCATTAAGTGTATAGCATGCAGGAGCAACTCATTTCCTAAAGGGGCTGCACCAGCATACTGCCAACATGTAGACTTCAACACTAAGGGTGGAGGATCTATTGTTTTTCACTGCATGTGATTCAGTTTGGAGTGGGAGAGGCCAAGGGCTATTTCTTGCTTGGTTGCTAGTCCTAACACTCGACTTGGTGGTGCCTCTCTAGTGTTGATGGTCAAGATGGGGCTGTTGCAAACCAGTCCTGGTCAGATTTTCTACACCAAGGAAAGACAAAATCCAGGGATTGCAATGTCCACTCACGGGGGTTTGGGAATGCATGCTTTCTGCTGTGTTTTCTGGAACTATTTGAGACCTCTTTGCTCTACTACATGATTGAACCTTGCTGCAAATTGTCATTTGGAAGATCCACTTAAGTTTGTTGCTTAAATTTTCGGTCCTCCTTGTAGCTAAGTATCATGTTCTTGATGTATAAGCCATCTGTGGTGATTTCTCAGGGAACTCTAATTAGAATAGGGCCTTTGTTTTTGTTTAGAATTGAGATGAGTTTTTACCTCTCCCAAGCCATGTACATAACCTTTTTTTTTCTGTTAATCTTATTACTGATTTACCAAAAAAAATTATTAGAAATTATTGGAATAAAATTTCTTGAAAATTATTGGAAATGAAAATTGTTTATACATGTTGAAAAATAAACTCATTGTATTTGGTTATTTGTGTATGTTTTGTGATGGAAATTATTGATATGTTTGGCGATGAAATTTGTTGGAAATTATTGGAAATGAAAGTTGTTTATGTATATTTTGTGATTGTTGAATTGAAATTGTTGGAAATGAATTTTTGATGGTTGAAATTGTTAGTTGTTGGAAAAAAATTGTTGGAAAATTGAAAATAGAAATTGATTATATATGTTCCGTGACGTTTGAAATTTTGAATTGAAATTGTTCAAAATTGTTGGAAATAAAATTGTTGAAAGTTATTGGGAATGAAAAATGTTGGAAATGAAAATTATTTATGTACGTTTTGTAATGGTTGTATTGAAATCGTTGGAAAATGTTATAAATGAAATTGTTAGAAATTGTTGAAATTAAGAAATGAAAATTGCTAGAAATTATTGAAAATTGAGATTATTTATGTATATTTCATTATTTTGTGAATTGTGAATTTATGATGATTGAAATTGTTGATTGTTGGAAATAAAATTGTTGGCTGTTAGGAATGAAATTGTTATAAATTTGAAAATGGAAATTGTTTATGTATATTTTGTGATGTTTGAAATTTTGAATTAAAATTGTTCAAAATGGAATTGTTGAAAATTACTGGGAATAGAAAATGTTGGAAATGGAATTTGTTTATGTATGTTTTGTAATGGTTGAATTGAAATTGTTGGAAAACTTTATAAATGAAATTGTTGGAAACTGTTGAAATTAAGAAATGAAAATTATTAGAAATTATTAAAAATTGAAATTATTTATGTATATTTCATTATTTTGTGAATTGTGAATTTGTGATGATTGAAATTATTAGTTATTGGAAATGAAAGTATTCGTTGTTAGAAATGAAATTGTTAGAAATTCGGAAATGGAAATTGTTTATGTATGTTTTGTGATGTTTGAAATTTTGAATTGAAATTGTTTAAAATTGTTGAAAATGGAAAACTTTGAAAAATATTAAGAATGGAAAATGTGAGAAATGAAAATTGTTTACGTATATTTTGTAATTGTTGAATTGAAACTATTGGAAAATGTTATAAATGAAATTGTTGGAAATTGTTGAAATTAAGAAATGAAAATTGTTAAAATTGTTGAAAATTGAAATTGTTTATTTATATTTCATTATTTTGTGAATTGTGAATTTGTGATGATTGAAATTGTTGGTTGTTGGAAATGAAATTGTTGATTGTTAGAAATGAAATCGTTGAAAATTTGGAAATGGAAATTATTTGTGTATAGTTTGTGATATTTGAAATTTTGAATTGAAATTGTTCAAAATTGATGGAAATTGAATTGTTGAAAATTATTAGGAATGGAAAATGTTAGAAATAGAAATTGTTTATTTATGTGTTATAATTGTTGAATTGGAATTGTTGGAAAATGTTAGAAATTGTTTATGTATGTTTTGTGATTGTTGAAAATGGAAATTGTTCATGTATGTTTTATGTATTTATGTTTGTAGAATAATTGAATTGTTAGTTTTGACTTATGGTAAATCATGTTAGATGAAATTGAATCATGAATGATATATGAGTTATATGATATAAGATGGATATGCATATTTGTATAATGAAATTATGTGTTCTTTATTTTGATATATGCATTTATTTATTTTTACAGATAAATAGAAGAAAGTTCAAGTACTCCTGATCAAACCACTTCAGGAAGATACAGTGATCCAACTTGGGCTCATGTTGTATTGATTTCCAGTATGAGGAACCATAATATTTGCTTGTTTTGAAAAGCATTTCAAAGGTGGAGGAATAACCCGGTTAAAGAAACATTTAACTGGGGTTAAAGGAGATGTAAAATCATGCAAAAAAAGTAAGTCATAATGTGAAGGTGATAGCGATAGTGGTAGTGTTCTATCCTAAGCTCAGCAAGAAGATAATGTTACATCTGCACCTGATGTTAGGAAAAGAAGAAAGTAGGTGACTAGTTTTTTTGCACCGCGAATAATTCCTAGAGCTCAATCTTCAATTCGTAGTGCAATGCAATCGAGAGAACTGGCTCATAATGTCGATATGGCAGTAGCTAAATGATGGTATGATACAAGTTCATCATTCATTGCTTCACATTCTTACTACTATCAACCCATGGAGGATGTAATAGCCTCTTACGGTCCGGGATATAAAGCTTCTTCGATTGATGACTTAAGAGGTAAACTTTTAAGTTGTTCTGCTTTTAAAATTAGAAGTTATTTAGCAGAAAGAAGAGTGAATTGGGCTATTTAAAGTTGTTGAATTGGGCTATTTAAAGATGTTCAATCATATGTGATGGTTGGACAAATAGGAGACAAGAGTCTATTATTAATTTTTTGGTTTATTATACAAATGGCTTTGTTTTTTAAATCTATTGATGCATCCAGCCTTATTAGGAATACTGAGACTTTGTTTGCGATATTTAATGAAGTTGTGAATGAAGTAAGGCCAAAAAATATTATTCAGTTTATTACTGACAATGATTCCGTTTATAAAGTAGTAGGAAAGAGGTTACATAATATGTATAATTCTTTTTTTTAGATTCCTTATGATGCATATTGCATTGACCTAATGTTGAAGAATATAACGGATCCTAGGTATTTTCCTGTTATTGATGACACTATGCAAAAAGTAAAAAAGGTGACAAAGTTTATCTATAATCGTGCATGGGTTTTGAATTTGATGAGAAAGGAATTTACCAATGGTAGAAATTTGTGTTGTCCTAGTGTGACAAGATTTGTAACAAATTTTCTTATCACTTCAGTCTTTTATTTCAATGAAGAAAGATTTAAGACAAATGTTTACAAGTGATAAGTGGGTTGCATATCAGTAAGTTAGGCTTAATGCTAGATTGGAGGTTTCCAACACTATATTGGAAGATAGAAAATTTTGGTTTTAATATCAGTTTATTATCTGAGTTTATGAGCCTTTGGTGAGGGTACTTTGATTAGCTGATAATGAAAAAAAGCCAACAATAGTTATTTTTTAGGTACTATGGAAAAAGCAAAGGAAGCAATCAATGCCAATCTAAAATATAAGCCTCCTTTGTATGCACCGTATCTGTCAATCATCAATGAGAGATGAGAAAGACAACTTTCTTCTCCTTTGTTTACAATTGAGGAATTTTTGAATCCTATTGTATATTTCAAACTAAATTTTACAAAGAAAACTGAAGTCAGTAAAGGAATGAAATTCATTATTACAATAATTGTGAGGCATGAAATGATACAAGATATTTTAAGCTCATAAATAGAGCTTTATAAGTTATCTTCTGGGAATTTTAGATTGCTGGTTGCTATTCGAAAAAGATCAAAACTTTCTTCAAATATTAATTATTTCTTTTTCCTTATTTGTTGAAAATTAATTATCACTTTATTTTGTTTGTAACACTACTTTTGTTATCTTACGATTTACAGTATCTTGGTAGGATCAATTCGGAAGTAGTGTTTCAGAATTGCAAAGGTTTGCAATTTGAATTTTAAGTCAATGTGTGAGTACAACGGGCTGTGAATGGACTAGAACACATTTGAATTCATTCATTTCAAGAAAATGAATAGATTGGAGCACAAGTGATTGAATGATGTTGTATTCATTCGTTACAATTTCAAGCTTCAGGAAAGGTATGTTATTACCATTATTAATTTCGATATAATTTCTTATAATTTTCTAATAATTAAATTTTATTATTTACTAGGATTCTTAATAGCACAAATAGTTCAATAGATCCAATATCTATTGATAATATCGATCTTTTTACTGATTGGGCTTATGAGGAACCAGATTTGATAGATGTTAATGAATTTCGGTTGGAAAGCATTGACATGTCATTTGGTGTATTGAATTTGAATGATAATGATGATGAGACTCCTCTTAATGGTAAAGAATTTATACCAAATGATAACTAGGGTTAGTGTAGTTATAGCAGATGTCCTATTGTAGACAATTGAATAAAGTTCCAGGTTTTTTTTCCCTCTTCTTTTAATTTTACTTATATTTGATGAATACGTTAAATTATATATATAAAATGTAACTATACATGTTTTTGTTACAAGTTTCATTTTTACTTGGTTAGTTTCTCATCATGAACTCTTGTGGTAAATTGTAATAGTTTGAAAGTTAAGAATATTTATTGTTATTTTATTAGATATTTTAAACTTTTGATGTAATTATTATTTATTATACAATAAAATTGTAATATTTGAAATACTTTGTATTATTCTTAATTTTATATTTGTATGATGATAATTGTCTTTTTTCACATTAATTGTGATTATTATTTATATGTGAAATATTTGAAAATTATTGTTATTTCATATTAATTGTAGTTGTTATTTATTATTATGATTTTTGAAAACATGGTTGATGTAAATTTATAAAGTATACAATACAATAGTATAATATGATAATGAACTATTTTGTAATTTCTAAAAAAATCAGGGACTATTTCATAAATTTAAAAAATTACCCGAAACGGTATCCGGTAGTGACCGGTATTGGTATAGTACCGTACCAGAACTCAATCTGGTATCAAATTCGATACGATATTCCCAACATTAGTAGAGCTGGTTCACGCATAACCAGTCTATACATATCACAATGTTATAGGTGACAAAATTGGATATCAGAGAAACAAATGAGCAGTCGATTCGCTACAAAATGATAGACCAATAAAACGACAGAGAAATAAGTTACCTAAATACAAAGAGCTATTAAGTCGTTAAGGCTATGTTTGGTTAGGTTTTATAATGGAATAGAATATAATGTAATATTATTTCATTATTTGATATGAGGTTTTATAATAGAATGGGATGAAAGATGAGAGTTTCATATTACATTTCATTCCATCCTAAATAATAAAATGAAAATCCTCCGATTTGGGAGATTTAGGATGGAATATAAAATGATAATAATTTTAGACTATATTACATTATAAACTCTTCATCCAAACAACAATTTATTATATTACATTATGAACTATTTCATTCCTCCTAAATAATAATTTTCTAACATTACATTTATTTATATTCTATTTCATTATAAATCGTTACATTTCATTAAAAACTTTACGCCCAACCACACATAACTGAAAGACCGAAGGGCCATAAATTGGCTTGCTCTAACTTCTAAGGAGGGCAAATGTAATTGTCCAATTATGAAAGGGAGAGCAACAGGCGTAGTGATGTGTAGAATAATGATATGTAATCCTGGTATAAAAGATACATAAACAGTGGATAACTGGTTGATGTGGATTCAACTTTATAAAGTAACAGCCACAATTATGCTCGTACCATTTAGTGCTACTATAAATATTCATTTTTTGTCTCACATAATAAACAGCCATAAAAAATAAAAAAAGTTAACAAAGATAGAAAAAATGGAAACAGCTCACCTATTTCATTATCTTATTTTATGAGCATTTATTTAGGTGCAAAATATAAATAGATAAATGCTGGTAAGTAATAGAAACTGAAAAAAAGGACCATTACTGACTTTCGATCCTTGAGACAAGGGCTTAAGCAGCCACCAGTACTAACAGCCCTTAATAAATGTCTCATATCCAGTTTCTTTTGACAAATGTCTCATGTCTAGTTGTTTAAGCATATTCCATTTATTATTATTATAAATGTAAAAGGTCTGAAAATGGTTTAGTTCCCTGGGCCCTGGGACTTGTCATTGAATTCACCAGCCTGTAGCTGTAGTTATTACAACTGTAACCTTATAGTGATAACTATAGCTCTTGTAAGTAAGCCATAACTTGTATCTAATATATGCTATTTGCCGTCGATTTCAAATATATCATCTTGAATGAGAATAGAAGTGTAGAACATGAACAACTCGAGTTCTTGGACCTTTTTTTTTTCCTTCATATTTTTCAATACAAAACTCACCATATACTAACTAGCTAGGATTGGGGTTATGGAGCTGTTTAAGGATAAGGAACTTTAATGTGGACATGACACTCGCGGTCCATGGCAATAAATTGCACACCTAAGAACCGGAAGAATCGTTAAGCTTCAAATTCGAATTAAATATAAAGATTGGCAATGGCAGGTTAGCAACTCCATTATTGTCTACTCAGGTTAGGCTGTCCTTAGCTTCTGCAGTCTTTATCGGGCAACTTATTTGAGGGTTTTGGTATTCATTGTCAAGCAGATATTTTTTGTCCAATTTAACATATTTGTATTGTGCCTACTGTACTGCTCAATGAGAAAAAGAAGAGGTAAAAGGAGACACTGCTCATACAATCAGGGAAGGGCCGTAACTTGACTGCCTGAGACCCCAAACTCTTGGCACCAATTTACGAAGTGTGTCTGGTTTTTCCCTTCTATCTTGGTACAACGTTGACTCACTAACTTCCACCAAAAGAATATAAAGAAGTGAGTCGTTACAAGTAACGCTACGACAACATCACTTCAACCTCCTTTCTCTACCGTGCCTAATTCCATGCAGCTTTCGTTACTTCTATAGACGAAGCTCCTTATCTTTTCCCGTTTCTAATTTTTATACTTACCATGATTCATTAAGAAATGCAATCACAAAATAACGGTGACAAAAATCTTTACTTTAGTAATGATGATTAACAACTTATTTAAGAAGCAAATACTAAAGTCCCAACCTTCATTTTCTTCTTTAATGTGCAAACAAATCATAGAATTGGTAAAAAAAAAAGATATTTTAATTTTTTATCAAGATTATAACAAAAATGATATAAATCAATAAATGAAAAGATTTGGACCTCTTTTACGATTTCACTCATTTTAAAATATCTTATATTATTAGAAATTATAAAATGGATTTTCTGTTAAATATTTAAATATTTTTATTTTTAAGTTAATTAAAATAGTACAATTATTTTTAAAATAAATAAATTTACAAGAGAAATTTGAGCGTTTTAGCTGCTAAAAAGTTTTAATTTAATTTACTATCTAATATTAATATTTAAAACAATAAGTGCAAATAGGATAAATACGAGTGCAAATAAGCTATAAGTAAACTTCTATACATGCACTATCTTGCATTTGCATCTTCAACCCTGCTTGCCTAATGACTTGGATTGCATCAATAAGCAGTCAGGTCTATCTAACATGATATTTTTTCTACCTCACTTCAGGACCTAGTTCTGTTTCAAGATCAATAACACTCATTTGAAGAGAATTGCTTGATCCTCTTGTTTGTCCATCCACTTTCCAACTCTGTTCACCTCCCATGTCTGCTTCCACGCACTCTTTCAGTTCCATCACCACATGGCTCATAGTTGGCCTCTGAATGGAAATTGACGGTACACAAGACATTGCTATCTCCAAGAATTTCCACAAAGAATTAGTGTTGAGCTTTCCCGTCAGTCTAGGATCTACTGCATTTCTGATATCACCTCTAGCTAGAAAGGGGCTTATCCAGTGAACAATATGAACGTTTTCGTCATGATTTTTTATGATTGCAGACTGGCCTGTGATTAACTCCAAAAGAACAATTCCAAAGCTATAAACGTCGCTTTTCTCTGTTAGTCTGTTGGACGAGTAATATCTGCAGTAGTAGAATCAATTATGTTTATTAGTCAATCGCTGACCATGATCAAACAGAGCTTCTCCATAGAGAATAATTTATGATCACATAAGCCTTACTCTGGATCAACATAACCAACTGTGCCAGCCACCATTGTTGACAAATGACTCCTGCTTTCACCTGGGAAAAGTTTTGATAATCCAAAATCAGCAATCTTGGCCTGCAATTTTTCGTTCAACAAAATGTTGGCGCACTTAACATCTCTATGAATTATAGGCGGCTTGCAACCAGAATGCAAGTACTCTAGCCCTGTAGATTCAGCCAAAGTTTATGTTAGTCTTCAGCACAGATGCAGGATATTTTAATTTACAATCCCACGCTTTTTCTTGTTGCACCTTGAGCTGCATCCAGTGCAATTTGTAGTCTCTCCTTCCAACTCAATGGCTCCTTTCTCTTATCTGAAACAGTAACACATGAAGCAGGCTATTATTTTACTTTCTTCAGTCAGTCAATTTTCATTTTTCGGGTACTTATCAAATAATTGTGGAAGAACTTGTAACCGACTTGAAAAGAGGAAAATGGTTAATACCTTGTAGATATTGCTCTAAATTTCCACAAGCCATATACTCGTAGATGATGCCAATGTTGCTTCTTTCATTACAATAACCAATAAAAGAAGCTAGATTACGATGATGGACTCTCATTAGGAGATGAGCCTGTCAAACATTAATTTTAAAGAATAATAAGTGTCAATAAAATTTCTACAGCCATTGAATCTCTAGTTGATGAGTTTTAAGTTTTTAGATTTGTTGCCGGACCTCTGTTCGAAATTGAGATGATCCATGAGTTGATGAAGGAGAGACCATTTTGACGGCAATTGCAGTACCATCCACCATATGGCCATGGTACACTGTTCCAAAACCTCCTTTCCCTATAACAGTTCTGAAATTATTTGTCATTTGCACAATCTCAGCATAAGTAAACTGCCTGTTGTCTGACTTTAAAGATGATCCTTCTTCCTGCTGGGTATTTTCAGGCATCTGCATAGCTACAAGGACCATCTTGAAAACATTATATGCAGTTTAAAAGAAGTGAGCTTGGCAATTCTTAGAATATGTTCTGTCCTAATTTCAGTTCTATCTTCCTACAATCTTCCTTGTAGTGTTAACATACGGAAAGTAGGACACATACACATACTTCTCCTCCTTCTGTAGATGTGCAAAACAACCAATGCCATGATGATTATGACCAACGGAACAATGGATGCAGCTAGCGGAACCACAATACTATTACTCTTCTCTCCTTTGCATGGACCTGACGAGCAAATTAGATCCTGATTTCCACCCAATCTATCATTAGATTATAGGTTATCAGGGACATCAACAGGAAAGACGATTGCTCTTAGATACACGAATATATGAAATTAGGGGAAAAAAAAGTGTTGTAGTTAATTATCCACCTCAGTGCCAGGGTCCCGTTATTAGACTTTTCAGTCAGGGAAGAAGGAACCGAACCTGAGAGGTTGTTTCCCACTAAATTCCTGAAAGTTTAGTATACTGCTTCAGTTCCCCTTCTAAAATAATACAAATTTGCTTCAGACAACGTGGATTACTCACAATATCCTCAAATCTGAAAGTTGAGACAGAAACTCTGGGACTGATCCATCTAATCTGTTGTTTGATAAATCGCTGCAAGTTGTGGAAGAAAACCGGAAGTGAACACTAATTGTTTCCATCAGACTTGGGCGTTACATTAAATTATTCTTCTTCAAAGGTTAAATCTTACTTACAGATGTTGTAATGATTTGAGTTTGGAAAAACATTGAGATATATGCCCCGTCAACCCACGTGATGACAAGTTCCTAAAAGCAATCACATGCCTTAGTCAACAGATTCCTGATGTATAGTCAACATGTTGCTGATGTACTAATGATCTTTATCTTTTCAGATATAATAACTTACAAAGAGGTAATTCTTGGGGGATCATAACCACTGTAGGTGCAATTCAGGCCATCCCAAGGATACACTGGCACACATGGATCTCCTTGCCAGCCTTCCTTCAAGCCATATCTTGTCTTGATTTCCTCAATGGCAGTAACTATGACAATCAAATAAGGATAAGTTATGCCACGACTTGAAAGAAGATATGCATAAACTGACGACACTGTCGCCTAGGTGTCAACAAAACATACCATCTTCTTTATCTGTTGGTTCCTGTGAGAAAACTCTGACTAAATATATCTCCATGGCATTTAGAATTGGAGGAAGGGTAGAGTTTTCTGACTTGTACAAGGCAAAGCTCAGTTTGGCTCCTCTAACAGACTGCGGGCTAGTTACTGTTGTTGAATGTAGGTAATTGGGAACAATTCCTCCCCTCAACGAGTTACCATTTAATGTGATGTTGAATTCTCTATATTGATTCGCTTGTAGGGTTTGAAGTTCAGCAAAGTGCATGTATACATTGAAATCTAAATTGGGATCACCGATGTCAAATTCGAAACTTAGGGGGTTATAGACATTAGCTGGTGTTGCAGCAGTGCTCATGACCTTTGATGGCAAGTTGAAATCAGTATCATTTAGGGAATCTATAGGGAATCCGGTGCTATAGGATTTACATTGAGGACAGTTATATGGAAACCATATTCGATCGTAAATGTCGTCATGGTACCTGAGCAGCACAAAAAAGTATGTAAAATTGTCTCAAATCTGAGCCTCAACAACATTTTTTTTCCTTCACATCAAAATCAATGGGACTGTATATCCTTTGATCATCATCTTTTGTAGTTTCTTATATGACACAGATAAGAAGAGACCAAGGAAGAAGTCAAAAGATTTACCAGTTAGTAACTAACCTTATGATCTGGTTTGTTGTTGAGCCGAAATCGAGTCGCCGGTATAGAATTAATGATCCAGATTCTGTTCTATAAGTCGAATCATGGAAATGTCTGACCTCCAGAGCTGATATGAAAGGGGTTCCAGAGCCAGTGTTTACAAGACAGACGTATATGTTATCCAGATCGGGGACATGTATAATTTCCTTGATTACCATCTGAGAAGCAATCTCAAATTTCACTGTTTCCCACAAATTAACTCCAACGTATAGGTCGAACTGAGGTAACTTGTCTGCATTATCATAGTTGCCATACATGAAGGAGGCTCTAATTAAATAGATCCTGGCTTTGCCTTCTGGTGGCCTCATAGTGTAACAATTTCTTTTTCCATCAGGAAAACTTCTTACATTCATAAATGAACTTGGAATTGCATCAGAAATGAAGTCGGTTGATATCTGCTTATTGACTCCTGTGCTGATGAATGTTCTATCTGAAATATATTGTAGCTTGGTTTTGGCATCTTGATAGGCGAAATTATCTGGTATCCCACAATCAATGTTTATGGAGCCTAAAACAATACAAAAAAATATAATTATTCTAGTTAAATTCAAAATCAACTTGAAATTCAAGAGAACATGTTTCATTCTTTCATAAACCTTACATAGATTGCGAGAATGTACAGCAACCTGTTTCTTTCAAATGGAAATCATGGAAGGCTGAAGCAGTAGATAAACAAGGGAGAAGCTAATTGAAAACATTTCTCCCAGCATTTGTGTTAGATTCCAATTTCTTTCAGATAATATTTACAGGGACTCGCAGCAAAAAAGTGCAAATCGTAAATTCACTGGCATCAAGTAAGTGCAAAGTTTAGGCACTAAAAGTCTTAACATCCACTATCGTCTGCAGTACAGTTTTGGCTATAGAAAAATGTGATTGATAATGATCAAAACCAAAAAGTAAAAAACCGTGATAATGAGCATGTTTCTACAAGAACTTGCACATGAAAACTGAAATATTTATGTGAAATATGGCATCATTGAAGATAATTCTTTCTACTTACCACCTATATCATCTAGCTTCCTTCTAGCTTGCTTTTGAACGATAACTTGAGTATCTGAATGTTTAAAGCTTGCAACTTGTGAAGCTAAAACATTGAAGCTATTGACATGTGATGACAACGTATACATTAACCATATCACGGAGCCAAAGGCGCATCTTTCTCTGCAGTTCATGCTCATTTTCTATTGAAGAGATAGGATGTTTTTAGATGCTGATGAAAAGCATCAGTTCCTGCTAGAGAAGGTTTGAAACTATGAAGCACGGACACGGCAAAATGTTGCCGTGTCCGTGTGTCCGACACGTGTCCAACACAGACACGCGGTGGACACGCAGTGGACACGTGTCGGACACGTGTTCATGCGTGTCGTAATAAAAAAATCATTTTCTTTGGCTCGGACACGCGCACGGACACAGCTGGAGTCTGCTCGGACACAGTTAAAAACGGCTCGGACACGTCTTAATATGGCTCGTAGCATTTTTATGAATTATTAAAATTTTAATTTAGTTGATACGGTAGTCTTCCTTATTTAGAACTTCTCAATTTCCTTGTGGTTTTCTAGATGACGTCTCTCCTCCTTTTCATAAGACACTAGCTTCCATCTGCTCCTGCCTCCTTCACGTCTGCGCTAGTAACGCTGTCTTCATAAAGCCATTCAGGTAAGTTTTCGTTATCCCTTCTTTGTGGTGCGGCAACGATTTTGCCATACACATGATTTTGTAATCGTTAACGTTATCCCTTCTTCACGTCTGGCTTTCCCATCCAAAGTATCGTGTGTAATGGGTCGTACACCCACTGCCTGTAGTTTGTAACCACTAAAACTAACCATGTACGATTTTTTAATGGCTTTCCCATCCACGACCACGACTCTGTACATGGTTAGTGGTTACAAACTTACAATACTTATTAATTAAGTATTGTGAGCTTGTAGTGCGTCAATGATGGAAGGCTTCCACTGTAGCATTATCTAATTAATAAGTATTGTAACTTGTAAGTTTGTAGTGCGTCAAATGTCAGTAATGGAAGGCTTCCAATGTAGCGTTATCCTTCCTGGGAACATAAGATTTAAGTGGCGTGGGACTGAAAATTCTTGGAACACATTAATCAATATATATCATATTATAAATTCTGAATTTTTTCTTAATTCTAAATTTTATAATATATATATATGCCGTGTCCGTGTCCACCAAATTTTAGAAGTTGGTGTGTCCGCGTGTCGCGTGTCGCGTGTCCGTGTCTGTGCTTCTTAGCATTACTTATAATTAAAATGCCAGTGCATTTGATATCCTACTGTATCCAAATCCATTTTCACAGAGCGTTTGCCGTAATGCAAAGCCATCAACAGACATGACATGACCACACATACACTTGTTCATACATCTGAAGGTATCTTAAGAAATGAGTTGTTTCATTTCAAATGTCACTATGTCCAAAACCTTGCAACTTCTGGGGAATCTAAACAACTATTAGCAGCAAGCTATCCAATCATACAGGCTGACTCCATTATAACTTTCACAAACGAAGCAGAGCACTAAGTGCAAAGTCTCTAAATACTAACGCAATGAACTATAAAGAAAGTTACAAAGAAGAAGATTGCACTTTGTTAACAATGACAAATTCTCACATACATGCAAAAGTATTTTATTGAAAAATACAAAATATATATTTTCCAATCAAACAAAAACATTATAATAATAAATGAAACCGTTTGAAAGCAAGAATATAGCAAAATACAAGGACCAGGCAACAAGGAAAAATGATCAGAAGGAGAAGACTCACCTTCTTCTTCTTCACAGGTTTAAGGATCTTAATGATGCATTTCTCATTGTTTGTGCAATGGACACCTTCAAAAACCTCACTGTATTTTCCTCTCCCAACCTTCCTCACTACCTCATAATCATCCTGCTCTCTGGAAACATAGTCAAACAACTCGTAATACATCCAAGGTCCAAACCACTGCATTGAATTATGAACCACAGAAAATGAAAAATGAAAGCAAAGAGGCAAGCAATCAAGGAGCTACAGCAGGGAAACAATGAAAACTCCATGCAATCAGGCTAATCATTTCATTTAGTGATTCAAAAAGATGAACAGAATCATGAACTTCACGTTATGAATTCTACCTTCACATCCAACTAACAAAATGTCACCTGAAGCGCATACCACATCCATATCAAGCTAACCAAAATTCACACACAACCAAACTCCAAAAGTGCACAGCTGATCTAAGTTAGCTTGAATATCAGGGGAAAACCCAAAAGCCAGTGACCAAAATTCGCACCAATTAGCATCCGATTTCCAGCTGGACCACCCACAATTGTGACAAATCCATTCACTAGACAGAGTCTAGACAAGGGAGCCATAATATATGAGGAACTACAAGCAACTAGCGAAATATAAAGCCACGTAATAATCATAGTATTATCCAATCTATCTTCCATATTACCTCTCCAACAGCTAACAACTGGCCGACGATGATTGAAAACATTAATTCCTTCATGTTATGATTCTTAAATTTATCCGAAACAGAATAAGAAAAGGAGAATAATAAAACCGAGGAAGCAATGAAAAAAAATTTACCCCCACTGGACGGTGAGCGACTCATAGTCCCAATACTCCTTAGGGCGTACGACATTGATATCGGGGTAAGCCCTAGCCTTGGAAGGAGCGCCAGAGCGGCGAACCGATTTCCCGATCTTCTGCGCCAGGGTGTCCGGTGAAGCCCTCAATCGGAGCTAACAAAGCAGTTAATGACGTTGCCGCGGCCGGTGACGGTTAGAAAACTCGACGGCGGTAGCGGGGAAGCTGAGAGGGCGGTTGACGGAGGAAGACAATCGGAGAGGAAGGAAGAGAGGATAGAGTACTCGGGAGGGGAAATGAGGAGATAGAAGAAGAGGCGGAAGTGGTTGGGGCGGTGGAGGATTGCGAAAATTGGCGTCGCCGAGAGGGATTGGTCAATTTGAAAATTGCAAGAACGAAATAACCAATTAATTGGCCTTCTGCTTGTGCGTAGTAGTCACCGCGACAGGAAATTAATTAGTCATTACGTAACGAAACGACACCGTTCGATTCGTATTAGTTAATCTTCCTACCTAAGAAATGTTAAAAGGAGCAACTGGAATATTTTGCTTTTCAGGGGATGAGGATACTTTTAAGTGGAAAGTGGCAGGTCCTGATTCTCTGATATCCCCTTTTCCTTTTGTTAGTTTTGGATCGACTCGGGTTAAAATAAAGTAAGAATGGATCTATTCTTATATTCAGAGTCTTTGATTGAGCTTATACTAATAAAACTTTTGTCAGAAGAATTTTTTTTGTCATTTAATAAAGAGTTTTTTTTAGAGCTTCATAATTTATACAGTAGATTATTTGGTAAAATAAAAATAAAAATATTTTTAATTTTAACTATATTTATTTTATAATAAAAATATTATGCATATAAATATTATTTAAATTATATTAAACAATATTCTAATCACAATATATTAATTATTATATAATTTTAAACCATACGAAACATAAATGAATATATATATATATATATATATATATATATATATATATAACAAAATCTTTTATATGAATTATAACATAAGTAAAATTAATATAAAAAATAAATATTAAAATATATAAAAAGCTAAATAATATTATATAAATCCTAAAATAAATATTCAAGTTGAGCAAACAATTAAATACATAATAAATTATACATTTTACTGTAATAGAGAAGATGAGTTTACAAAATAAACGTGAAGATGAATTTATGGGTGTGTAGAAATTATGTGTAAAATATAAAAGCAAAAGGTACTAAAAAATAGACTCATTCATTGATATAAAAAATTTACCCAAAAAAGTCATTTGAGAGGCTATTTTGAAAAACTCCAAATTTAAGCTTATTAAAAAGTTGTATTTTAGCTGTCAAAAAAGTCATATCTATTAAATAAGTTTTTTTATTTTACAATTAAAACAAAAATATTTTTGTAGTGAAAAATGCTTATTAACCTCCTTAAAGTCTATCCTCGCTTAATAGTTAATTAGATTTTGAATGGACTCGTGATTAGATTGTTGAAGTATAAATTTTTTAAGTAAATTCCAATTGACATTGTTTTTAATATTTAAAATTAAAAATATTTTTTATTTTTAACTTGATTAAACCGGTTAGGCAAAACTTGAAGTACGTATTTATTATCTATTTGTGATATTATATGAAATAATTTGACAACTTACTTTATAAAAATTGATAAAAGCAATTGTAAATGCTGGGGAGGGACTATCCTTGCTTTCTCGTTGTAACGTAAGACAAATTGGTTTAATAATTGTATTTGCCGACCAAGAGAAAGGAAAAGGACTCGCATTCCTATGCTGTTACTGTCGAGAACATGTCAACGTTTTGGTACGTGGGACACATCTTACGCACAAAGTCATCCTAGGATGCTTTGGTTGATTAAGGCTTGACGTGGCAATGAATTGATTGCATTAATTATTAGTTGATAATTAATTATATTAATTAATTTAATTAGTGAATTATATTAGTGAATATTTAGTAAAATTAATTATTTAGTATTAGTTGTTTATATATAAAATGACTTATGAGGATATAAATTTTAAAAAATTATAAAGATATGAATATGATATATGTTAAAATTTCTTTAAATATTCTTATAAGAATTTAGATTTTAGAAAGGCCATGATCACCTGTACCGTTTCATCATCTATAAAAAATTTATATAACTCTTTCTATTTTTATTTTCGTTTAAGATCAATATTTTATTTCTAACCTATAACTGCATAAAACAATTATAAGAACAAATATTGTTCGTAAAATGTAAGTATTTAGGAATCTCAATTAAAGGGTACAATTGACTTTTAATAATTAAAATTTTGACTAATTGATGAAGATGTTCCTATAAGATAAACAGTTAAAAATGAAAATGTTTTTCATTTTTTGCTATTTATCTTAAATTAGTCATCAAATCTGCTACTCTCCGAATATCTTTCATAGCTGTTTGAAGAGTCAAACAATTGAAGACAACCAATCAACTAAAAAAATAGCTGAATAATTGTCTACCAAACCAACATCAAAATTCAAAACTTATCCACTTAAATTTAAAAATTAAAGGTATAAATATATATTTTATTTTATTTATTATTCTTATTATACTATCAAATATTAATATTAATATTTAATTTAATTTTATCATTTATTCAAATTTATTCTCAAATTTATAATTTTTAAAAAATTATACTTCATAGTATAATTTTCAATGGCTAATCAAAATATTTAATTTAATTTTATCATTTATTCAAATTTATTCTCAAATTTATAATTTTTTAAAAATTATACTCCATAGTATAATTTTCAATGGCTAATCAAGATGTTCTAAGATTGTGACGAGCTATTTTCCGTCTTTGGACGGTCATATTTGGGCCGCAAGTCCCTAATCCATTAATAAAAGCTAAAAGTCGAGACAAAACTAAAGGATCTGTGGGCCCCACATTATCTAACCAAAATCCAAACCAAGATTCCAAGCCGACATAGGCCGAACTTACGAGCTTATCCTCACCCGCGATCACGGCGACTGATATACACCACATCTCAAGAAAGTAAAGCCAACAGCTTGACGGACCACAACCGAGTGGAACCCACGCACGGACTTTCACACGTGAATCAATTTTCGTAATACGGAAAATTCCGTTGACAAAACACAGTCCAAGAATAGAGGAGAGACAACGTTAACTGACAACAGAAAGCGTGAAACTTCGAAGCAATTACGGACACGACTATGATGTTTTTAATTTTGTTCACATAATTTTTTTTAATAAAAATGGATTCTTTTGGTTTTGACGCGAAGCTAGGGTTGGAAAGCGCGGCACAGCAAGACACTCCGAAGCCGACGTCGGCCATGGAAGAGGTAAGAGCCACCGCCGCCTGGGTCGCCGGACAGTCATCTCACGTCATCGTGGACTCTGCAGGTCTCGTATACGTCACTCACTAGCATTGTCGAGTTTTTAACGTTTTTTGCGTTGGGTTTTTGAGGAGTAGAACGGGAACTTGCGTCTGAGTTGCAGGAATCGAGAAGGTAGTGGAGACTATCGGAGATAAGATTCCGCAAATAGAGTGGGATTTCGAAGGCATTCACTACTTCGACGACGGTCCTCTAACCGTTCAGTACTTGCTTGTTCTTGATGCTTTGAATTTTTGTTTTTGGCCTGGTACGTAACTCTTGAGAATTTTCCTTTAGTTGGCTTAGTACTTTTTGGAATAAATGAGGTAAAAGTGCTTTTAAGCATTTTGGTGGCAGAGGAAGTCCTTATATGGTTAGACACTTAGAGTTTAGAAAGATTACCAGCGGCTTTCTGCTGTTACTTTTCTTGGATTGTTTTTCATAAGAAAAGTACCGGGAAGATGAAGCACAGAATTGTCTAATCTTTGGAATGTACATGCTCTGTCAGTGTGCCTTTTCGTAGTAATTGGATCCATCCTTTGACCTCTAATTTTGTTAAAGGCTCACACATGGTTTTAAACATGTACTTCTTCTCCCTTTCTAAACAGATGAGGATTTGAGCTATGATCATCTAGCTTCGGGTTTAAAGGCAGCTTTAAAGAATGATAAGTCTGTGTTTGATGCTGATCGTCTGCAGAAGTTCACAGGTACTTTCTCATCTAGATAGTTTTCGTCCCTATATGTCAACTCGAAGCATAAAATACGTACTAGATATCCATACATCAAAAAGAATCCCATAAAATAGCTTGGAGTTTGCAGAACATTTTGAGAATTGTGATACATACTTATGTTGTTATATTGTAAGATCGATCAGATGATGAATTGACTTTCTTTTGCTTAAAAGTGGAGCCTTTAATAGAAGAAGCCCTTTAAGCTATTGTTTGATTCACTTTCCAAACCAAGTTCGTGCTTGTCTGTGGCTTTTCAGGTCCTGAATTACGTGAGCTATTGAAATGGCCCAGACCACTTCCTTTGGAGGAGGAAAGAATCCGGCTACTACATGAGGTTTTCTTTTACACTTAAAAGCTTTAAATTGTCATATATTAATGTGAGGACCAATATTTGTCGTTCATGAATTCTCTTTCTCTATTGAACACTTGTGACCTTAGTCACTAAACAGATTGGTTGTTTGATATTGCTACATTTCATTACCAGGTTGGTTTTGAACTAGAAAGAAGTTTTGGAGGTAAAGCATGCAATCTTGTTGATTCATGTGGGAAATCAGCTGCAAAGCTTGTTGCTACTATTACCAGTCACTTTCCTGGTGCATATTCGTTTAGCTTTCATTAAAAATAGCTATTTCTTCACCTGGTTTTAACAAATGACATTGGTGGTTTTTGTCAGGTTTTCGAGACCACTCAATCTACAAAGGCCGCCAAGTATTCTTCTATAAAAGAGCTCAAATATTTGCAGCGGATTTATATGGTGCATTCAAGGGCCAAGCATATGGAGAGTTTCACGACATTAGTTCAGTCACAATATTTGCAGATTACATAGTGCCTGCAATGCTACGTCAACTTGGTGTTCTGAAATATAGTTCAAAACTTGCCAGTATAATTGGTTACAATGGAGTAATAGCTTCAGGCAGTGAGGAGGAGGTTGAGTTGCGGGCCTGCTCCATATATGCTGTGGAGAAAATGAGGGACTTGATTCGTGTGAAAACAGGAAAGCAGGTATCATTTAAGTGTCTTATTTCTTCCTTTTTTCTATATTGTTTTCACTACACAAGCAACTTCTGTAAGGTTTTTTCCAATGCCAACAGTTGCAGAGAATATCTGCCATCCTTAAACAGATGCTTTTTGAACTTTCGTATATTTTGGAATTCATGGTTTTTAGTGGTTGATACTTCTTTCAGGTGTTGAGTGTGGAGTTGGACCTGTGGCTTTGGGCATTTGGCGTGCAATCTCCATCTCTCCAACATCATCGGACTTTGACAATCTACTATTAAAAGGATGAAATCCGTCTTGGCTAGTCTGAACATTTATGTTTAGGTTTGAAGAACCATCAAGTTTTGTCCTTAAACTTGAGTTAGCTTTCATGATGGGAAAATATGGCAGCCAATTGGTTGCATCCTCTCGTTTTCTCCTCATTTGGGACGGGAAAATCTAGTTTTCTAGAGTAGAACTCTATTGTCTATAAGATTAGATTCATAAGAATGTTTATTAGGTCAATCTCATCAACTAAGAAGTTTAGTTTCAATGGTGAAATTACTCATGTCCATTTTTTGCAGACATTGGTTTACATTTCATGTGCTTTGTTTCGTGTACCTAGAGATTTAAGAGTAATGGAACAGACATCGCTTAATACTTTCCAGACATTCGCTTTTTGAACTCTATAGGTGAAATGTTATCTTCAAACCATCAAAGTGTAACTTAGTTTAGTGTTCATTCTTGGCATACTTTATTGCTAGGATACCTGAAAATGTAACAACATTCTTGTAGTTGCATAACAATATTACAACAGATTCCAGCATACTTGGAAGACGGAAGCACCAATCATCTGATACCGATCTGAAAGCTTATCAGTTTTAGCTTCATGTCATGGTGGCTAGATTCTTTGTAATAGGTAAATTTCCATCGTAAGTGCATTTCAAGACATCCGGTGTCCTTATAACCCGGGGGCCAAGAGGTACCTTGTTGGTCTTTGGACGAATATCCTGCACATGTCAGCGATCTTATTATGCAAAAGCCAAAGTTGGCTAGTGAGTAAAGAAACCTGAAGAGAAGATGCAACCGACGAACCTGATCAAAGATAGCTGTTGGAATTGCTATAGTTGCCATAGCATTAGGAGAATCAACTATTCCTGAAATCCTTCCTTCGCATGGGCAGCAGGATAGCAGAAGATACATCTGAACATAGTATACAAGCAACACAACAAATTTTCAGGACAACTTAGAGCTCTAAAGCTTCAGTTTTTTCTTGTTTGTCAGTAATTATCGAGTCAGCCAATCGACTACTAGTGAAGCTGCACATTAAGGGAAGCCATGTACCTGTTCCTTAGAGTAGCCAAATTTGGAAAGATAGTCAATGGCATTGAGAGTTGCTCGTTTGTAAGCAACACTAGCATCCAGGAAATGCTGCCTCCCACCTTCGTCGACACTGATGCCTTCAAACACCAGCCACTCTGAAAACCTTGGCTCCACAGGCCCAATTTCAAAGATGGGATTCACATGCAGAGGAGTTGGTCCCATTGGCGTAAGGTATTCCTTCATTCCTCCCCTTATGATTTCACACCTGATGATCAGGTAAACGACAAGTATCATCAATCAGGGCTCAATGTAACTATGAAAAATTACGTGGAAAGAACGTAGAAAGCCTCAATGATCCCATTGTTGTTGATAGAAAGAACAGTATAATGACTATTTAAGGATAGAAGAGCTTAATGTTGGGTCCCGAGCAAGGTTTAATGCAGATAAAGCATATTAAGGTACAAGGAAGTAGTAACACAGGTATATTCTTACTTGAGCTCTAGGAATCCACTCATCTCAATTGCTCCACAGAATGAGATTTCACCATCGCCCTGAGAAAAGTGCATATCACCGGTACTAAAATTGGCTCCATCTACAAATACTGGCAAGTATATTTTTGAGCCTCTGCTAAGATTTTTGATGTCACAGTTTCCGCCATTTTCTCTTCCTGGAATTGTTCTTGCTGCTTCCCCGGCTATTCTTTCCCATTCAGGAGTATCCTTTTGGATCTAAAGATTATCACTAACAAACAGGTTTTAGAATTTTTAATCTCCATAACTAGTCAAATCTATCTGACCACTGTTCTCAAACCAGTTTATCTCCTAGACTGTTGAGTCTAAAATGCTGGTATGTGTTGGTTAGCTTAGCAAATTCCGGAATATTACCTTTCCTAGGTGACAGCCTTTTGGTGATGGCAAATTTGCCAATGGCCTTGAGTGCAGAACCTCGCAGAGTTTCAGAGAATTGAGGCCATTTTCTTCAACGTCTCTCTCTCTTTCGTTCCATATGTTGAGGAGTTCCATTGAAGGTGCAGTCCCAATTATTCCAGGATGAGTTAAACCTGGAAATCTTACCCCTGATGCATACAGAATTAATGATTCAAGGTCAGTTCGTCTCAAGTCACAGCCCAAAGAAACAACATATTAACACTTAAGATAATGCAGCCAGATTACCTGGTATATGAGGAGAGTAGGCATATATTCCTTCAAAATACCAAATAGCTTTGGATGCACAGGGGAAATGGTCAGTCAAGAAACCACCTCCATTTTCCCTGTCAAATATAGCTGTAAATCCCCATTCATCTCCAGGAAGAGGACCCAAGTTGCATATCTCAACCACGAGAAGATCACCTGGCTTGGCTGCTATCCCATCCTTGTCAACCACTCTAATTGGTCCACTTAAGTAATGCACCTGCACCATTTTCCAAGAACATTATCCCATATACTCGTTTTTCTGATAGTTCAGAAAGCTTGAACTTTTATAAGGTTTGAACATAGATGGACAAAATTCTCATTTCTGAAATAAAAATTGAAGTGCTAATTCTAATTCAACATCCAAATGGAGCCTGAACTGATTATCAATCCCTAAACGTGTGTTACTTCAGAACTATCATGTAAATGCAATCTACAGAACATAGCTTCTGAACTACCAGTAACATGGAACCTTACAGTTGAAGGGTCTACGAATTTCACATCAATTGCAGAACTATCATCTTTAATACTCCCTCCACAACAATCTACCATTTCTACTCTAAAAAATTCTCCAACTTTAACTTCGCCAACTGGGGTTATCTCAGGATGCCATCGGTTATGAAGAGGTATTGATTGCTCATATGGCTTCCTCTTCAAGTCTATCGGGACAACTACTCTAGGAGTTGAAGGAGCCATAGTTAAAGGAACAAAGATACAGAGGATTTAGCAACTGTGTTTTACAATGACTCTACATTTATCAGGCTAACCAAATGGAATTGTTCGTCAAAAAGAGAAATTGTCTTGTTTGGATAGTAGATGACAGAAGCGAAGCGATATCGTCTATGACAATTCGTGAACTGGACTACATTGGAACTTCAGCCAATTCCTTGTCATGTTTTGGGAATAGTATTCTGTAAGAAATTAGGCTTGTTAAAACGCTCTACCATGTAAGCGAGGAAGAAAAAGCATAAACACAGGAAGTAAACATGGATTCTCATGGATAAGGGTGTGTCTTTTTTCATATATGGGTAGAAATAGTTCATGATCTCTGCAACCTTTTATCTCTGAGAGCTTTTCAAACTGCATGATTCTTGATTGCAAAGTGAGGCAGACCAGATCATGCACTCTAATCTAGATTTATGAACTAGAGTAATATAAAGTAGAACTTACAGCAGATAGGTCTATGCCTTTTACATCAATTGCAGAACCATCATCTTTAATACTACCTCCAGTCCAATCTACCATCTCCACCCTAAAGAACTCACCATCCCTAACCTCACAGACTGGTGGTATATCAGGATGCCATCTATTATGAAGACGACAATCTTGCTCCCATGGCTTTTTCTTCAAGTCTATTGGTACTACAAGTCTAGGAGTTGAAGGAGCCATTGGATGAATTGAGCAGTAGAAAAGCAGGGAGAGTAGGCCAATTTTTGATGGGTAGTAACTAGTAAGCAATATTAAGCTGATAAAATGGTAACAAAAGCGCTGATGTGCACTAGATAGATGAAGACAAATGGTAAGGGTGACAATTTCTCCAACGGTCTATAACCTTTGCTTCAGTAGAAGACAAACCAGTTGTCCATTCACTGTCCTACTGTATAGAGGACTAACAGGCTGCAGGCATCTGAATTCAGGAACTAGTCAGAGCAAACTTTTGACACAGGAGAAGATGAAAGACGATAAGAACCTTAATTGTTCTTCAACGTCTAAAGGTGAAAGAAAGAGAACAAATAAACCCAAGTACAAAGAGTAGGATTATTCAACAGCTCTTGCAAGCTCGAATCTGTCACTACTGCAGACATTCGGATTTTTCCCTCTTTACAGGTTCCTACACGAAGGTTAGGGCTTTAAATAACGACTACTGAAGGTTGAAAATAGAAAGGGAAGTAAAGCTACTACTCACAATAGATGGATCAGCGTGTTTGATATCATTAGCAGTGAACTCTTGAGTGATAAGACCGCCACTGAAGTCCACCATCTCAACCCTGAAAAGCTCGCCGACTATGACCTCAGCGACCGGAGGTATCTCCGGGTGCCACCGGTTGTGAAGCGGAAATTTCTGCTCCCATGGCTTCCTCTTAACGTCTACGGGAAATACCATTCGTGCACCACATCTTTTAGCCATGGCTATGCCAAATTTTCGATGCTTTTGGTTGAAAAAGCAAGAACAGACAAGGGTTCTGACACAGATTCTTGGAGGTTACCACAATGTCCAATAGTATAACAGTAAGAAAATGGATGGTGGAAAGCTTTTTCCTTTACCATGAAAAGCTTAAACTTGAGTGGTAACTCGTACTTGATTTGATTAAACATGGTACCGTGTTGACGTAATCGTCATAGATAAATCGCCGTTTATGTACTATGAATTCCATCTAATTGCAACGCAAAAACTGTACTGCAATACCGGACACGAGGCACCCATCACTCTGGGAGGTGAAAGTAGCTTCAGGCTCATCCAAACCGCCTTTCAATGGCGACCCCACAAATCGGAATCTTAGAGATATTGGCCCTGTAAGGTTCCGATATGATTTGAGCATTTGTTGGTCTCATACAGAAAATGTTTCCTCTCTTTGACCTTGAATGAATGGTCCCAATTTACTGTTCATAGGGTCTATGGTGCAAGAACTTGACAGGATGTATAGCGACGGCTTCACGTTTAGCTCCTGAGTCACATACACGCAATGATATGAATTTTAGTGGTTCGTGTCGACCAGCTTATTGCAGGCGGCTTTTGTTCGTACTCAGACCTTTGTCTGATGATAAGTACGTAAGGTTAGGAGTCCATATCTGATTGCACCTTACTTTTTATACATTGAAAGAAGAGCGCAAAGGGCACCCACTCTCTACCACAGCAGGCGGCATCATGCGGGACAGTGGAGACAATTGGTTTGGAGGGTTTAGTCAAAACTTCGGCGCGTGCTCGCCAATGCCTACGGAATTGTGGGGAGTGTATACAGGACTCACACTTACCTGAAACCTAGGTTATCGTCGAATTGAACTCGAAGTGAATTCGATTGCAGTTATCAATCTCCTATCGTCCGCGGCTAACCGTTCTAAGGCTCTCAATTCCCTAGTTCAGAGTATTCATATACTGTTCACTTGAAACTAGACGGTTATCCATCGTCACATTTATCGAGAGAGTAATAGATGCACAGACTGGTTTGCGAGCTATGCCACACATTTTGATTTAGGAACCACCATTTTTGTAAATCCACCTATTGGGTGCCACCCTTTCTTCATTGAGGATATGTCGGGATTCTGTATCCCTCGACTTGTAGTGTAAGCTATTTTCGGTTCTCCCCATTAATTAAAAAAAAAAAGAGCATATTTCTATTATAAATACATTATAAATAATAAAAATTAATTATTATATCAATAAAAGATAATAAAAATTACATGTTTTTTTGTCAAGTAAGTCATGTTACTACAGCAATAATAATAATAATCAGTTAAAATCTCACGACAACACTAAGTAAAAATTTCGCTGAAACACAAACTCTCGATACAATTTAAATTTATATTATAATAAAAAACTATTTGTATAATTTTAAAGTTTTAGATTTTTGTTAGGTTATTAAATTATAAAAGAGTCTTTAACTTTTAAAATAATTATATATAAGTTTTCAAAATTAATATTAGGTATAAAATATTGACATTATTTATTTAAGGGTTATTTAAAAAAATTAAACTTTACTCAGTTTTACAATTATAACCCGAACTTAAAATTGACAATTAAATATTCAAACTTTCAATTTTTTCATTTCTGACCCGATGTTGGTATTTTCGTTAACATCTCTTGTCATGTTAGTGTGAGACGACAATGACACTTTATCATGCTGATGCGAGACGATAACGACACATTTTCTAACAATCTGAAGAAAAAAAAACTCAATTTGTCACTCTAGGCCCTTTTTCTTTCTATGTGAGAATGAACTGATGTAGGATTTTCAATTCTAACAATTTAGGTAATGAGTTTGATTTAGAAATTTCAATCTCAAAATGATATAGTTTAGTTAAACTTAATTAAGTCTAATGTGTATAAGTGTTTAGGGTTTATGTTTTATTGGTGTTACCCTATAATAGAATCAACAATTTGAGTGTTATCATATTCTTACATACCTAACATTTCGAACTAAAACATTCTCTATTTAGCACCTCATTATTCTAGCAATTACTATTCAATACACTTCTCATGCACGTTACTCAACTACCCATGTCCATGTCAAACTCCTTGACAAAATAATTTACCGACCCTCCAATATAACTTTCATGTATTCATATATAATTTACAATAAAATCCTGTAAGATCCTTCACTTATTTATGTGCACATGTCATAACCAAAAACAAAATAAAAATTTGGTAGTACATCCACCTCCAAATCTTTCAAGATCATCAAAGTGACTCTTGTTTTATAGTAAAACCACCACAACTTTTTTCTAATTCTCTTCAAAACCTACACGTGGAAAGAAAATCCACAAGCTAAGCTATAGGATTAGTGATGCTCAAGTAATTTCATTTCTCATTCAATCCAATTCAATTCATTTAACCATAACATGCATAATATATAATTTTTCAAATAAAAATATCTTCATTTATTTCTAAGCATAAATAAGCATTTAAAATCAAGTTATAAAATACAAGCATCTATCTATTTTAATAATTTATATCTAATTACACAATGATGAATAAGTTGTACAATTTAATTTACAATCAATTACTATTTTCATTTGAAGATCATTAATCATTAGTCATGCACGCATATATATATTCCCCCAAAGTAAAATCCAAAAAAATTGTATTGTCGAGTCGGAAAAGTGAGATTTTAAACTATGGGACTAGATTATTGGAATCATACAGTCTTTTCTTTTTTATTTACACATTGAGAGTGAGCTCTTAGAGCTATGCAGTTTATAACACAAATCAAATATCTTACTTTCGAACCAAACTCTTAGAGTCATACAGTCTAATAACGTATATCATGACGCAGTACTGCTAACTCCCTATTTGGCATTCCGACCTTATCATATTCCTTCAATTCCTATTTATTTTACTATGGACAAATATAATTAAATTCGATTGAAATTAATGATAATATTCCATATTCGAACAAAACAAATGTCACTTCTTAATGTCTTTTTTTTCGTTATTAGTTTTAATTTAGTTCATACAATATACAACAATCGCAGAAAACAAGCAACTGACGAAGATGGCGACGATAAGTGTTTGAGGATAAGGATGCCACGTTCTCCACGACCGTGACATCTCCGATAAGAGTCCACCGCTCAGGAGTCAGGATATACACACGCAATTAAAGTAAAATTTATTTATTAGAATCAAACTCTTAGATTATATTAGATGATCAAAAATTAAAGAATCCGAATCTTTCTCACATCTTAGCCCATGCACACCCATTCATACACCCAGACACTCAATATGCTTATACATGCATGTAACATTCCGAAAAGTCACGGCATTTTAATCCTTCAGGACACCCATTTTTCGTGTTAGATAGTTAATTTGCTGCTAAAGGAGAAACGACAACTCAGAGTTGCATCAGCCACCCATAAACATGTTTTTTTTAACACATAAAGTAATAACTTAATTCAAGGATTTCTAAGGTTAATTGTTGGACAATTTTGTCATTTCTATAAAGTTGGATAACTAATTATCGGTTAAGCTATGTAATTTAATCTAAATAAAGATAATGAAGTAGCTCAATAAATGATCTAGATCAATGGTTCGAAGTTTAGGTAAAAAATGGATCCCAATTAGTGTGGATCAGACCCATATTTTTCTTGTGATGGGAAAGCTCGATATGAAAGTTATATAATGATCAAGGTCTCATGCATTCATATCAATCGTAAGTATAAAAAATTTCTGACCTATTAAAATAGCTTACCTATTAAGAAAACTATAGAAAGGCCTAAATCTCGTGTCAGGATATATTTTCTATAAAGATCCTGAAAGATTCTTGATTGTTTAGAGCTCATAATCATCATCAAAATCAGAGATAGAACTAAAATTAAGTATTCCGCATTATCTTCGTTTTTATTCCTTTCATGTTTGATCCTAAGTACGTAATAAAGTCTGTACTACGTATTATATTAACAACAACGATGGTAACAACAATTGAGTAAAAATCTAATCGATATGCGATGTTTAAGAAAATTTAACCGTAATTTATAAAAATTTATAATTGATGTACAAAATTTGACAGGGTTTGGTGGGTAATTGAGAAGAAGGGGGCAACTTGCCAGGTGAAGCCATTGTCAGATCTTATTAAATGCACAAAAGTTGCAAGTTTTTCCATTTTTCGTATAAATTCAAAGCTCTCCCTTTCATATGGCTGATCGATGAAATGATGTAAGCAAACTCTATACTTTTCCTATTTTTACATGTTATATATATTTTTTAAAAATTCCAATTTTACTATTTTATTTTAATTAATCTCATCTTTTATTTTAACAGTCTCTCTAATAATTAAAAGTAAGGCTTGAAATATTTTCAAATTTCGTATTTTAGTAGAATTTCTGCAATTTCAATAATCCCTGACGCTGTTAGAAAAATAAGTACTATCTAAAGCTGCATAGCTAACAATGGTTATGTTTCCTAATCTTGTACCAATGATTAAGCCAATAAAACTAACCTTTATCTCCTCTGCTCAAGCTCCACCCCATTGTCTAACATTTTATCTTAGACCCCACCTACTCCAAAGTCCAGCTCCAACCTCTCCCTTGTCCATACATGTGCATGCCATCCCAACCTCATGCTTAGCTATCCATTTATATAAATTAAATGTGCACCTCCCCACCCACGGAGGCTCGTTCTTTTTTTTTTTTTTTTTGTTACAGTTGATAAATAAGCAATACATTAACGACTAAACATAACTCCGTGCGCATCAGCACGCAAGTGGTGACTGAGGCTAGGAGGGAGGGTAAGCCAGACGTGCTTTACAGGTGCTCCTGCCGATTCCAAGTGGGTTAAAAAATTCGCACATTGATTTCCTTCTCTAAAAACATGAGTGAGGTTGTAGTGGGTAATCCTCGCCAGATGGGAGTTGATAATTTCTGCGAGATATTATTTTGCAATCAATAATAATTTCTGCAACAATTTTTTTTTTGAAACGGAAGAATTTACAATCGTTACCTTTTAGATGAGTATCGAGTTAATCTCCATATTAATACAATAGCTTACAAACTACGTCAATCGAGTACTTCACATTAGGTAAACCCTGTACAATAAGCTCGATTGAGAGAACGTAAGTAGAAGGAATCGAACATAGGATCTTTTGGCCCCATGCTCCTCCACTCTACCAACTCGACCACCTCTTAGAGAGCCAAAATTTTGCTACTATACAAAATTTAAAAAGATTCAATAATATGCAGCCTTATTTTTAACTAGTAAAAAGGTTATTTATGAATAAACTACATGATGATAATAATAATAATAAAAATAATAATAATAATAATGAACATAATTAGGGAAATGTAAATCACTAAGGTATAAATACTACATAATTAAATATTTAAGCTAAATATAAGAGAAAAATGTTAAAAGATTTATGAGAACGATAAAGATCTCTTTATATGAGATCACGCCAAAGTTTTTTAATGTGAGTTATATCTTCGATAAGTTTCAGCAGGGTCATATTATTCTTCATTACTTCTCTCTAATTTTTTGAAGTCTTTCTTTTTTTCTTTTATAATCTTTAAATAAAATCTTCTCGTTTCTTTTCAATGAAACGTGTGAGTATCTCTTCTTAACATATCTAAATTATCTAAATCTAGTCTCTCTTAATTTTAAATCAGAAGTTATGTGAGTCAAACCGTTATCTCCTACAGGAGAGGCAGAAGAATGAAATCCGACAACCAATTAGTTCATTCCTAATTCCTAAAGAGCAAACCCTTCACTGCTAGAGGATATTAAAATATCCTTAACTCTTGGGGGGTGCCTTACATGTTAAGGGACAAATGAGTCGAACCCTTAGATATAAATTACTAATTAATAATTTATTAAAATGCATAGATTTGAACGAAAATAGAGAAATGATGCCCAGCAATAACCACTCAAACACAAGAACACCAAAAAAGCCCAAGGTTTCGGTTCGAGTTTCGGCAGCGACAGTATGGGAGCTCATCCAATGTGGTGACTCTTTGTGCGCACCGAGCACTGGGCTGCCTTTTCGAAAAGCTGGCTAAGATCAAACCATAATTTATCTCCTTCACACAATATCAATCCGGAGTGTGGGGGCGCCTAGGGTGGGCGTTACACCTTTTGAGTCCAAGAACACCAAAAAAAGCAGAGAATCGGACGGCGGAGGGACAACCGTCCGCGGAGACACGGAGCCGCTCGCGCCCATGTCTTTGGAATCTAAACTCTCGCCGTACATATACATACACTCACAATCACATATACATTATAGAGTTTATTATATACACTAGACCAACACTCACTAACTCACATTCCCGAATCTGACTCAACCCCAGTTAGACCCATACTCTCCATTACTCTCTCTATATATATTCCATCCTCTCCTCTCCATTGGGACCTTCCTCCATTTCCCCATTCTCCTTCTGTTTACCTTCTGCTCTCTGTCATCGTCTGCGTCTATCTGCGTATCATTTTTGATCTAATTAGGCCGTTTCGGTTTCTTTGATGCGATTTTTGGGGAATAATGAGTTGCAACGGTTGCAGAGTGCTGCGAAAAGGGTGCAGTGAGACGTGTATTTTGCGTCCGTGCCTGCAGTGGATCGAGCGCCCAGAAGCTCAAGGCCATGCCACCGTTTTCGTCGCCAAGTTCTTCGGTCGCGCCGGCCTCATGTCCTTTATATCTTCTGTACCTCATAACCAGCGTCCTGGTAAGTACTTGACCCGACTGGACTGACTCGCTGCTTTCTTTCTCTTTTGTACTTTCAGATCTTTGTTTTGATTGTTGTTTGTCTGTTTGCTGTTTCAGCGTTGTTTCAGTCTCTGCTATTCGAAGCCTGTGGTAGAACGGTGAATCCTGTAAACGGTGCCGTTGGACTGTTGTGGACTGGAAACTGGAAAGTTTGCCAAGCGGCAGTTGAGACTGTGCTTCGCGGCGGCACGTTGCTCCCCCTCCCCGAGCTACTGACCGGAGGATCTCAGTCGGACGATGCGTCCGAGGGAGAGGTTGCTTGCACCGGCATGTGGAAGCTTCAGGACTCATATCCTGCGACTCACCATTTGCGATTCTCGAGCTCCAGATCCAAAGTTTCTCCTAAACGTAAACGACTCGATGAAACAACCTCGCCGACAAAGCTTCAAGCAAACGATCTCGATCTTGGCTTGACGACTCTTTTCACACCGAATTCGTCACAGAATAAGCAGGAACTCCGGCGGGCTGGAACCCCTTCTCTGAACTCAGAGGAGTCCGTGACGACGACGTCGACGTGCTTCGAGAGTGGGCAAACAGGAGACGAGTACGGAGGAGAGAGGAAGTTGTTGAGGCTGTTCATTTAAATATAGGGAGGGTTTTGACCGTCCGATTAGTTTTCGGGGTGAATCTGACGTTCACCGTTGGGTGGGTGTAAAATTATGTTCCAATTTTGGGTCTAGTCGTTTTTTATTTAAGAATCGAAATACGGGCAAGTCTTGTTTTGTAATTTTTGCCTGAATTCGGGGGGGATAAGTCATCGGTAAAGGATTTCTCTTTCCAGTCCAACAGTAGAGTGGCGGTGAAGAGAGCTAAAATGACTTTGCCGGTGATTTTTTGCATTCCTTCCCTCCTTGCTTTTTTGTGTTTTAACTCTAACTAATGAATAAAACTAAGATTTCTACTGAGTCATGCGTTGTTGTTTACATGGAATTAAAGCAATAAATTTTAAATTATTGAAATGAAAACAAATCAAATCTTTTAATCTAAATTGACAATCTTATACTCTGCATTGGATAACTCTGACCTGGCGAAGACGCATCAATTACAAAATCTCATCTGAAGGAAGCATCATTTTACAGGATATGATTTTCTGTTCTTTCTATTCTGTCTCGATCTTGGTTCATTTTATCTCAACCATATATTTATGTGAGTTCTATATAAATATGTGGCTGAGATGAATTAGAGTGAGGTTGAGATAGAGTAGAGGAGAAAGAGGATTTGAAGGTTCGTTTTATGACAAATGAGAAGTCTTGTATATGATTCCTTACCGAATCTATAATTAAACGAGTGAAGTGGACTATTATTACTAAGAAGTAGGGTTGAATAGAAGAAAAGAGAGAGGGAGAGGAGATTGGAAAGGAAATTGAGTATAAGGTCTCAAGTTTAAATCCCGGCAGCTACAGCAATAGTGTAAGAGTTCGTTCAATGTGATAATTCCTTGTGTGCACTAAATATTGAACTATCTTTTTAAAAAGTTAAATGAGATCAGACCATGATTTACTCCCTTATTACTTTGTCAAGAGTATAACGAAGAGAGAGAGACAGAGGCGGCTTTTGGAGAACGCAAAGAGGCGTGTGGAGGAGGGAAGGAATCAAAGAAACAGTGGGCCTGTGCGCAAGTATTCGCAGCTTCTACGTCTCTTTAAGCAAAATGTAAATGGTCAGCCTCGATGGTTACCTGTACTTCAGGGTCATTTTCTCCTCCTATTTTGGGGGATGGTGGGATCCACGTCATCGCATCATTTCACGCTCGCTTATTCTTCTTTTTTTATTATTATTTACTTTTGTTTTATTTTTTTAATTAGTTTTTTCCCAAAAATTTAAAGTGATGAACAAAAATACGAACAACAAATAATTTTATTTACATTTTAAATTTAAAATGATTTATACATACAATATACTTAATTACTATTTATGTAAAAATAATAACACATGGAAATATTATTAAAGGTCAAACAAAGCGAAGAAGAATGGATAAAACAGCCTTTGGCTTCCGCAATCCTGCGTCCCGCCGCATTTAGACGGCGGGGCCCGTGGTCCCCGGCTCCCATCATCCACCTTAGCTCTCACCTCATGCGTTCTCTCTACCACTCCAAAAAGTAGAATCGTCTATTTCAGATGCCCCCAATAAAATAATAAAGAAGTAAATTACAATTTAATTTTATTTATTTTATTAAAAAGGTGACTTAGTATTTGATGTGTACAAAGAGTCATCATATTAGATAAATTTTTACACTGCTGCTGTCGAGACTTAAATATAAGATCTTACATTCAACTTTTTTTTTTTTTTTTTCTGATAATCAATTGAGTTACTCGTGTAGACACCTCATGCGTTCTCTTTGTGTATATGCGTCATTTTTTTAATTCTAAAAAGTATCGCTTGATAAATTAATATCTCAAAACCATATAAAATTAATATTTAAAGCAATATTTTTTGAAAATTATTTTGATTGAACTTAATTTTTTAACTATTCTCTTAATATACAGAAAAAAAAAGTTAAAATCAACATACTCATAACCACTTTACAAGAATTAGAAGAGGGGTTTGTAAATTTTACAAAGAGATTATTTTTATTATTTGAACCCCTAATCTTTTAGTCACAAACGAAACAACTTTTATTAAAATTTTGTTTGAGAATGTCCGACTAATAAGAAAAGACAACTCACATTAAAAAAATATACCTAAATTGACTTGAAAAAAAAAACATACGGATTCTTTATTCTTGAGTGTTTTTGCAACGCAAGTGGTGAGATGAAATGGGTTTGTTTTCTTATTATTTATATATATATAGTGCAAGTTGTTGAAGCAAGTTGGCACCGAGGGGTCTGCTTCAGGATAAGTGGATGAGGGTGACGTAATAGCCATCTTATTATAAAAATGGTGGATACCCATAGTTTGTCGGCCTTTTGAGATTCTGAATGTTGGGCACTGCTTTCTCAAACACAACCCTTCAATGGGTATCTGCCAATTGTAACGTTCATTCAAGGGGTTATATTTGCTCTTATCACCTGGAAGAGACTTCTGGCTCTTGGAAAAATTTTTAAGTCACGACCTAACGTACCATTGAATCATGATGATTATGATCTTTTGTCCTTATCATGCAATACAAAAATAATGCACTGTTTGCTTTGGTAAGTTCAGTAATAAAAATTACGTGTTACTTATAAATCATTTCACTTAATGTGTCACTTCTTTATATTAGTGTTTTGTACCCCATGCAATTAACAATTTTTATGTGTTTGCTTATGTAGATGCATTAAATTTATTTATTTATTTTAATTTATAAAAACCGATTAATTTATAAAATCTAGTTGATTAATTAATAATCGGATTGATTTTTAACAACAAAAAATATTAAACTAAATTAAACCAAAATTTAAAAATTGAACTCAAAAATTGATCACTTCAAAATTTTCACTGACCAAACAAATTTGCTTTTTAAACTACATATGTCAAACCTTGCTAGCCTTCAAGACTACATATTGATTTATACCAATAAGTTCAATTATTT
>JANVCQ010000232.1:4372934-4391531 GCA_025531925.1 Erythroxylum plowmanianum
GTGCCGATTGCCAATCATGCAGATGGTCCAAAGCTTGTTGCATGATAAGGGCAGAAGGGATACTACGGTTGTGCCAAAGAACCTCGTTTCGTGCCCACTATAAACGCCAACAAAGCATAGCAAACTCCTCAATCAACACTCTATTGCCTGTCTGCCTCAAGGAATTAAAACAAGCCACAAATTGAAGCGAGATCGCAACGCCGCCCTTCCCCCAAAGGTGCCAAACCGATTGAGGCACACCACAACCGAGCAAAGCATGCGTCACGTCCTCGTCAAAAGAACCACAACCACATGTTGTACTAACGTTAATGCCTCGTTGTTGCAAACGACATTTAGATGGCAAGAGATTACGGAGAGCACGCCATAAAAATTCGCGAACTTTAGGGGAAACTTGTAGTCGCCATAACTCCTTCCAATTAACGGAGTGAACGGTCTCTGATGGACGATTTAAGTGGGAAGCTACATAATAACCAGACTTAGGAAAATTTATATTATCACATTTGGTTCCTTTTTTTAAGTATTTAGGAAAATAAAAACTTTTCTGTAAAGTAGTGGCATTTTACTTGAATTTTAAATCCCAGCACTTCTTTTAATATTTAAATTACTTTCTTCAGGAATTTAAATTAAAGAATATACTAGCTAATTCAACCATTTTTTCTCTCTCAATTCTACGACAGCTCTTTTATAAAACCATACCTCCTCTTCAACAATTCTTACTGCTCTCCCGTTAGTAGGATTTTGGATATTTTTGCTCAGATTCAATCGACAATCTTTAGGTTCATATTTTTTCTTATTTAACAATTTTAAAAGTATAATGAGGAAGGATTAGTGTTGTTTTATCACCTAACTACATCAAAGATCGATATTCCATTAATGCAACTCATAATATTTTCCTTAAAAAAACTATTTAAAAGTATAAAATTTTGACTATAATCTTGTTTGATAAATGATTGATTAGCTATTTTTTGCCAAATTGGGAAGTATTTGGTTATTTGATCAAGTCAAACTACAGATAATTATATTTGGTAATAAGCTGATTGAGTTGGTGGGCTAAATCCAATCTGCTGTTTTTAAAAATGCTCCTATGAGGAGCGTTTCAAGGAGCGAAAAGACTATTGTACCTAAAAGTTATTATAAATTACTCAAGCTATCATCTTGTATTATTGGTTTCCCTCTACCAAACTCTAGTATCCTAAATTTCAACTTGATTAATACAGAAAAAGAAAGTAGTAATAGTAATAATAATATTATTTATTTATATATTATTATTAGTAGTTTTATTTTCATCATCATCATTATTATACGTGCTATGTTATTATTAGAATTATAAATTTAATTTTTGTGAAATTAAATATCTAAAATATAAATTCTTATGAAAATATTTAAATAAATACTAAGATATAATACACATGTCCTTATAAATCAAATTTCAGTCGAGTCCTCATAAGTCATTTTACACATAAACAACTAATATTAAACATCCTCATATTTGAATTTAAGTGGAGGATGAACCTATTTTACATACTCTTCAGTGCATCACTAAATCCAATTTGTTATGTAAATAATAATAAAGTAGTTCATACGTAAAAGTAATTTCTTTCACAATTTGACAATATTAGCAAGTGATAAATTGAAGTTTTAAATTAAAAATAAAAAAGAGCAAGAATTTAAAAGGGTATAAAAACCCATGAAACCTTTTTTTTCCGATGTTTTAAAATTGGATCGATAAACCAAACAAACAAGTAGTTTAAGATTTAAAATATACAACAAGTATTGGACCGTCATAAAATTGATAAAAATTGAATAAATTTAAAGAATTTAAAATATGATTGACGGAGATTATACTAATACATCAAAAAATTTGAAGTTTAATTCAAAAAACTTATTACATAAAATTAATTGATTTATTTAGTTTATAAGAACTTATTAATTTATAAAAATTAACCAATTAATTTATTAATTAAATTTTAACAACAAAAGTTATTAAAGTAAATCGAACCGAAAAGTTAAAAAGTTTAACGTTTTTATGATTAAATCAGTCGAATCGGTTAAGTTTTTAAATGATTAAATTTTTTAGTGCCGATAGATTGCATAGGAAACAAATTCAATATCTGGCACTAAGAATTCTTCTTACGATTATTAAATTAATCTATCTCCTTTGATCCTTCGATAAGAAAACGCCAGTTTTCAACATTCAAAGTCATTGCTTGCTTATCATACTTTTCAGTAACTTTGATGCCTTCTAGGCCCTCTAAGTTAGGGAATTCACTATTCACATTCCACCAAGAATGTAAGTCCAAGTTTGGTAAGCACGATATATACCTTGTCAGAGGATGCCTCATTGTTTATATTCTCCTTGATCTACAATATGCAGGCATTCAAATGTGTGTTATCATACAAGTTCTTTCGTCATATTTTATTAATTTTATGTTTATTTATAATTAAAATAATACTATATTCAAGCTTATGAATTTTAATACTACATTAAAACTAATGAAATATAATTGAAGAAATTGGATAATAATTAAATAACACTATGAAAAAAATGGTAAAATCACATGAATTTCTTATATATTTAACCCTAATCGTAAAGAATTACATCTATACTAATCATGAGTTTCCAATATATTTAAGGATTAGTTATAAAAAATCTATAACTTTATTCAATTTTACAATACTAGACTGAATTTTATTTAATTTTTAATAAAAATAGCGCAATATTAAGTTTTTCGTTAACGTAGATGATGTGACAAGCAACGTTAGATTAGTATCTTTTTCATATGATTACTCCATATTATATTTGTACTACATATACATTTTATTATCTAATAAATTAAAAGTAACAAATATATGAAAGAGTGAATAATTATCTTAGAGTTTTTGATATTTTAATTGATTAAATACTTTGTTTATATATGACAGAAATACTTTATGTGGTAATCAAGTAGCTGAAACATCAACATGATATGGGGCACATTAGTGGTAAAACTTAACATTGGGTTATTTTTATTTAAAAATTAAAAGTTGCAATATTTTAGTACTATTTTTTAAAGTAAAATTAAATATTTTTTATAATTAACCCTAATAAGAAAGATTGCATGTATGCATAATTACATCCATTGATTTAGAAGAGAACAACTTGATAATAAGTCAATAAGTGAGTTAGCTATATGGGTATCTTAAACACATGCTTACATTCCTTACATGCTCACAAACTTTTGTTTCTAATGTTGTCTTAATGAAGGGAAAGACAAACATTGCATAGATGCCAGAGAATCCCCTTTTAGAAAAACTCCAAAAACATGCTTGGAAACTAATTTTGCTCTACCATGTATGTGTCACTTAGTCCTTGTATCTCAAACTATAGGAATCCTCCTCAAAATTCTCAAAGTGTGTTATAAAAACTTCAAACCCTTGACTTATATGCTTCTCCTCATATGCTTTCCTCGGATTCTTCTTTATACCCTTCTTTAGCTGCATGCACTTCGAAATCCTGAAAATGGTAATGCCAATTTGAAATTGAAAATTCTGCTGCTCTGATTGTGAACAAAAAGAAAAGAGAGAAAAAGGTGGGATCAGCTTTCTCTGCCTCCCTGCCAGTACCTGTACCATTGCTTTTTCTTATGGAACAGTGAAAATCTGTTATGTAGGTTGGAGACTCTATGATAGAGCTTTTTGAACATGAACAATAAAACTTTTGGAGGACTTTTTTGATACATAAACTAATGTAATTATTCTTTTCCAGATTGTTTTTTCTTCTGCAGATGTAGTAGAGTACTATTGCCTAGGAATGTAAAAACATGCATGTGGCCCTACGACAGCTGTTGATATCACATGAAGCATTCTTCGGTTCAGCTAATGTGTAAAGATTGATGAGTTGCATGAAGTACAAGATGCGGCAGTAGATCATTGCCGAGCAAGTTGTTTTTAGATTTAGCAAAACGAAAAATACTTAAAAATTCAGTAGAAAGTTCAAGTGGACTTGCAACTTGTTCCTTTCCTGGTGAAAATTCCAGATAATTCGCTCTTTTTCTTTCCAAATTATGCAGAATTAGCATGTTTTTGTAACATTAAGGAAGCAAGTTGGTTAAAATGAAACAAAATTTGATCTACAAGCCGAAATGTATAGTGTAATATTGATGTTTCCTTCCACTACCAATCTCCTCTTGGCCAAGTGGTGGAAGCTTTGGCTTGGAGTTCGAGTTGGTCTTAATTAGCTTGGGATATGCATTCGTGTATTAGGAATTTTTGGCCCTACAAGGTCCCTTGTAAGTGAAAGAAAACAAGAGAGTTTCCATTTAAGTTGTCTTCTACAAATTATGAACGCACACATTATAAACTCCAAAATTCAGAACTGAACCGAGAGAGAGAGAGAGAGGCTGACATGGAGTTACCGATCGAGGTGTGCCCTTTACAGGGTGACAAACTGACTAGTCCATTTAAGGTGGGGCTCGCTAGCGAGTTGAAAGAGAAGCAAGGAAAACAACAGAGATATATCACGTGCGAAGGTGCAGGAAACCCTTTCCCTAACTAAGGAATGAAGCGCGCACACACACACACACATGTAACCCTATATATGTATATTCACTATATACGGACATGTTTTGAAGGGGTCGACTTTCACAGGTTATTATGTTCACTTCACCCATTACAGTTCTCTTTCAAATGGGTATGTCACCCACTGGTCCAGGATAAGATATCTTTCCTAATATTGGACGAGAGCCTGAGAATTGGAGAGCCAGTTCAGCAGATTACTCGGCATTGGTGTACTGTATCCTTTTAAGTTCTGGTGTAGGGAAAACCAAGAGAAATGGACAAATATGGTACTTGTTAGATTACAATAGGACAAGATAATGATTAAGTAAAGGAAATAATTATGTGCCCTATGTTTATGTAGTTAGTTTCTTGAGCAAATTCATGATAGTATCTAGTTGTTGTGAGACTATTAAACCATGTTATTATTGGAATAACCCTCCACTAATCATGCATTAAATAGTCATTATGACTTGGATTTGAAAGATATGTTAACCCTACTACACTCGAGGGAATGATAATCTTCTTGGTCTGTATTGGAGAGAGACAGGAGAGGGGTGGGGATCAATCAAGCAATTCTTGGTTGGCTTAGAAAATGACTATCTTTTGTCTTATCAATCCACGCATATGAGCAGATTTAACTTATCTGAGCCGTATGAAAGGCCCCGATATTATTCCAACTCAATCAATGAACGATTATGTCCCTTTTGTACAACCCCACCGAGATGGAGATATGAACTTGTAATAAGACATCAATACTAAGATTATAAAAATCATAACACACTACAAACATATGGGACATTAAGCAATCACCTATATACTTCTTGGAGTAAGTGTTTCTGGATAGACATTTGATTTATTTTTCCATCTTTTGATCATTATTTTGATAATATTATCGTAATTCTAAGTAAGATTATTGGTATGCACGATTAATCTAAATAATGTTTATAAATAATTAACTTAAGTTCTTTTCATGACAAGTAGAAGGGATGCAAACTAAACCCTAGTATTGCTAAAAGATGACTTGGTACAAATTAAATACATGGACACCTAAGGAATCAAACACATATAGTGGGAGAAGATGCATGGTGAGAAAAACTGCAGAAAGGAAATGATTTGTGCATGATGGTTGCTGAATATAGATATGTATATGTAATGTATATTTGGTGGCCCGTGAGCAAGAGATCCAAAGCTTAACTGCCTTCAAACCCCACCTCTCTGGAAAGGTGACAAAATCACCACCTCACATAGAGACAAGTCTCTGGCCGGCTACTTCACATGCCACCAAAATCCAACCTAACTCATTAGCCCGCCCTCTCTTCTTCTTGCTTTATATGACATTTCTCTCGTCAGTCTCCATCTCTCTCGATACCTGAAGAAAAAGGCTGAACAGGGGGAGAGATAGGGTTTATACAGTGGATTAGACCATTTTGTAGCCATGAGAAAAGTTTGTTTTGCATCCCTATTTCTTGACAAGCTGAAAAGGCCTGATCTTTACTGCAAGGAAGAGTCTTTTTTGCCCAATTTGACTTGCAACTAAGTTTATTTTCTTCTGGGGATGTGAGTCTTACTCCTCCTGATCAGTCCCTTTTTCCCTTTCAATAAAATCCTCAGATAAAGCTGAACTGTCAATTCTTATTTTATTCAGTTGCAGAATTCTTCCAGAGTGACAATAGGGTCTCCTCATACTCTCTCCACCACCACCACCAACCTATTGGATCCTTTCCCAATGCCAAGGTACCCACTGCTAGTCTGGTCTCTTTCTATCTTCCTGCTCTCTGCTCAATTCTGATTTCCATTTCTCTTTCCTTTTTGCTCTCTCTACCTCTCTCTCTCTTAATTTTGTGCCTGCTTCTTTTTGTTTGTTCTGTTTATCTCCATGATGCAATTCACTGAAACCCCACTTCCTCCTTTGCACCAAATCACTCAATTCTCGAACCCCACCATGAACAAGAACCCTACTCAGAGAACCCGCCCGTGGCCTGGTTTCCCTACTTCGAAGGCTTTAGGTAGCTTTGGAGATGCGAATTGCATGGAGCAGCTTCTTGTTCACTGTGCAAACGCCATTGAGAACAACGATGCAACTTTAGCTCAACAGATCCTATGGGTCCTCAACAACATTGCACCTCCAGATGGTGACTCTAATCAACGATTAACTTGTGCCTTCCTCAGGGCCCTCATTGCACGAGCAGCCAAAAGTGGGACTTGCAAGCTCCTCGCAGCAATGGCTAACGCTCACCTTACTATTGATACTCACAAGTTCTCGGTCATCGACCTTGCTAGTTTCGTTGACTTAACTCCATGGCATAGGTTCGGTTTCACGGCTGCAAATTCCGCCATATTGGAAGCTGTAGAAGGGTATTCAGTGGTTCATATTGTCGATCTAAGCTTGACACGTTGCATGCAAATCCCTACTCTTGTTGATGCTATTGCTAATAGATTTGAAGTCCCGCCGTTGATAAAGCTCACTGTTGTTCGAGCGACCGAAGATATCCCACCTATCATTGATCTTCCCTATGAAGAACTGGGCTCAAAGTTGATCAACTTTGCTAGGTCACGGCATGTTACGATGGAATTTAGAGTAGTTTCTTCGAGCTGCGCAGATGGATTCTCGTCCCTAATCGAACAGCTTCGAGTGCAACATTTGGTGTACGCAGAAAGTGGTGAAGCACTGGTCATAAATTGTCACATGTTGCTTCATTACATACCTGAAGAGACAATTCATGGTATTCCTAGTACAAACTCGAATATTTACTCTTTCGAATCATCTTCTTCATCTTGCCCTTCCTTATCTATGTCATCGGTTCGGGCCATGTTGTTGAAATCACTTAGGAGTTTAGACCCAACAATAGTTCTGTTAGTAGATGAAGATGCAGATTTAACATCAAACAATTTGGTGTGTAGATTAAGGTCGGCTTTTAATTACCTATGGATACCTTATGACACTGTGGATACATTTCTTCCAAAGGGAAGTAAGCAGAGGCAGTGGTATGAAGCTGATATATGTTGGAAAATTGAGAATGTTATAGCACACGAAGGTCTTCAAAGGGTTGAGAGGCTTGAGCCCAAGAACAAGTGGGTTCAGAGGATGAGGAACGCCAATTTTCGAGGCATTTCTTTCAGTGATGATGCGTTTTCTGAAGTTAAGACCATGCTTGATGAGCATGCGGCTGGGTGGGGATTGAAGAAAGAAGAGGATGATCTTGTACTTACTTGGAAAGGACATAATGTTGTATTTGCTACTGCTTGGATTCCTGCGTAAAATCTCTCTCTTTTTTTCCCATCGAATTCATATAATTACCACTTCATTTTATTTGATCTGGCTAGTTCACAACTCACCTTTGGCAGATCTTATCTTTATCAATTGATGCAACAAAACAAAACAAAAAAAGCATGTTAAGATAAAGTTTCAAGTTTTAACTTTTGTTCAATCCCGCAGAAGAATAACCCCAATCTTGTCTATTTTCAGCTCATTATATATATGTGCTTAACCAGTTGATAAATCTCTAAAAGGAAACGGTCTTCAATCCAATGGCATGGTCATTCCTCTATATATAAGATGAGAACAAGAAAAGATCTCAAAGAAATAAGTCCCATTGATAATCCATTAAAATCTGTAATGCATGATTACAATCCTGTCCTCGAGCTTAATCAGTAGCTAACTTTTCAGAACTCGATGCATTTCTCCGAATCCTGATCAGATTTGGTTTTAGGGTTAGGCTTTTAACTTTGTCTTGTATCTTTCCCTGAGGGTTTCTACGTACAACTTCATAAACAAGCTCAGTGGCATTAATTGTGTTGGCTGCTTCTGCAATTCTTGGAGTAAAAGTGATCGATACAAGTACTGGTTAGAGGCTTTAATGGAGACATCTTCATGTGTAGTTTAGTTAGACCATGCTCTTCTTTATTAAACTACACAAGATCTCTAATGCCATTTTTGTTCAGCTAGCTCTTTATTATGATCTATAGTAGTCCATGCTCCATTCTGCAGCAACAGGGAAGCATGCAAAAAAACACCAACTATAAATTTGATCTCCTAGAGAGGAGAAACTCAAAAACATCAACAGAAGAGACAAAAAAAGAAGTGAAGGTTGTCATTTTTTATGTCAAGCTTTAGTATTGGGAAAAGAACTGAGAGAATAATTATTAGAACAACTACTACGTGACAAAGTACACACATTGGCTCCATGTATATATATGTGTAGATACGAATGTACTATCCAGACTTTCACTGAGTGTTACAGTACGCAGTTTTTACTTCTTAGAGCTATTTGACATACCTTACAGAGAAAAAGAAAAATCAGCTAGATCGAGGAACTTACGTGTTGTTCATATCAATCGAGAGGAACACAGCACATGTTACTTTAATCTGATAACTAATTGAATAAGCTTCTATGTCCATTTTTGCTGAAGATTGTAAGCATAGTTTTACATGTGCTTTTACTAAATTTATGGTTATAAGTCATTTTGATGTGTTTGCTTGAAGAAAGAGTGAGTTGTAAATTATTTTTTGACGTGCTATATTAATTATAATGGTCACAAAGGTCATCAAATTAATAGCTATGGAAATGACTTAGCAAATACATTAAACCCATCTAATTAAGCGAACAATCCCTTTTTATTGGAAAAATAAGAATATAGTATCAAAATCAATTATTAAACACTTCAACCGATTTGGCCAATTCAATAGTAAAAATCTTAAATCATCTAACTTTTCGGTGTGATTTATTTTAATAATTTTTGTTGTTAAAAATTTGATCAATTTAATATCTATGGAAATGACTTAGTAAATACATTAAACCCATCTAATTAAGCCAATAATCCCTTTTTATTTGAAAAATAAGAATATATGTATCAAAATCAATGATTAAACACTCCAACTGGTTTGGCCGGTTCAACAGTAAAAAGATTAAATTATTTAACTTTTCGGTTTAATTTATTTTAATAACTTTTATTGTTAAAATTTGATCAATTTATTAATTAATCGGTCAATTTTATAAATTAATATATTCTTATAAATCAACTAATTATTATTTAACAAAATTTTCAGTTAAACTTCAAATTCTTTGATAGGTAAAGACAACGCCCTTCAATTATATGCTGTTCAACTATTTCATTTAGATAAAATTTTAATGAATATTAAACTCTCTTAATATAATATTATAATTCAAAACATACTTTTACCACAACTCATTAATTTCTTACTAAATATGGTTATAATTTACTTAAATTTTTAAAAAATGACTAACTGAAAGTAAAGAGATAATTAAAATTTTAGATAGATCAAATGCATTATTTTATTTAAATAATTTATTATTATTATATACTAAACAATGAAAAAAATCTATAAAGAGCAAAGGCTTTTCTTTGCTTCTGTTAACTGTTATACCCCAAAACAGCAAAGAAAACAAACATGGAGCATCAGCCTCGTCCAAATCCGACCCACGAACATTGGAAGTCTTGCTCTGTTGTGTTGTGAGTTGTGAACTTAATTTTCTCCCACTTTCCAGGAACAGAAAACATTTTGGTAGCTAGTGTAGTGTTAGAATTTTCTTTGGCATAGCATATAAAAGTAGGTGAGTGACTTGAAAAACTAGTTAAAACATGTTAATGATTGAACACACAAACACAAAAAGAAGCTCCCCAGTCCTTTCCTTACCTTACCTTAGCATTTAGCAACTTACACGAGTTAAAACGCACGTGCTCCATTGACCCGAATGACTTAAACAGAAGCTTCTGAAGAAAAACAAAAGCCGAAGGCCTCTCGCTTGCTTACAAGCCCTAATCTTTCTCTCCCTTTCTCTTTCCACTCTTTTCTTTTTCGTGTCGAAATTATTAAGCTCGTGATCGAGGAGTTGAAGTGGATAGTACAGTTGAACTGAAGCGCAATTCAATTGGTAGTTCGAGTGCGGGTTGGTGCTTATTTTGCTCTCCTTAACTTCTTTTTGACATTTTTTTTAGTGTGTTTCATGCCTGAATCGCTGCATTTAGAAACTCTCTCTTCTGTTTGGTCAATTTTTGAAGTGGGTCTGTCTTTGAGCTCGAATTCACACTTTAACTTTGCAAGTTTTTGCTTTTTATTAAAGTTTTTAGTTGATATGGAAGTTGGGAGCTGAGAATTCTTGGAGAATTTCAATCCTAAATTTTATCTTTGATTTAGTTCATAGCTTATTCAACTGAAGTAATAGTTCAATTGAGCTAAAGAATGTATGTTTGGGATAAATTTCTATCTGGGTTTTGTTTATTTTGTTCCCAATGTGCTAGAATTGACTTGGGATTTTAAATGGCAGTTAGTGCTCTTATGATTTGTACTAAAATATAGTTTTGTGTGACTGGATGATTTCATTCTGTTGATAGTGAGGCCCTTGGGGACTAAAATGTCGGCAACTAGGCATTTTTCTCGCATAGACATATTAGAGCTTAAATCACGTATGGAGAAGAAGCTTGGGCGCCTAAAAGCGGAGAAATATTTTGATCTCCTCACAAAATTTTTCAGTCTTAAGATTGACAAATGTGAATTCGACAGACTTTGCATCGGCACGATTGGGAGAGAAAATGTCCATCTCCATAATCTTCTTCTCAAGTCAATTATTAAAAATGCAAGCAATTCTAAGATACCCCCGACAAGGGAGAGCAAATTACAAGGTGCATCAAAGATGAAAGTACCTAATGGGTATCACAGAAGTAATCTTCAGTCCTTTTTCAGAGACTTTCCCCAATCTCCACGTAAGGGTCGGACGCCAAGTGTTTGTGATCGGAAGTTTAAAGATCGTCCCAGTCCTCTTGGTCCTCATGGAAAGAGCCACAATATTGCATTTAAAGATTCAGTTCCTAGGAATCAAGAGCAACAGAGTGCCACAGAGTTGCTTTCTTTGGGTAGCAGACATCCAGGCTCTTCGGAAGATGGAGAAGAGGTTGATCAGGCTTCTGGAAGCCCTGGCATTCATAGTAGGAGCCCTGTTAGAGCTCCACTTGGCATCTCGCTAAACGCTAAAGGGGCACGGAAGGTACTATGTAATCATTTGGCATCTTGCTATCACATGGAGACATGTCATATTAGTGGTCAGCTACCTGATACTGTCACTTTAAGGAAAAGATTGGAACAGAAATTGGAGAGGCAAGGATTAAGTGTCTCAGAAGATTTTGTCAATTTATTGAATCACAGCCTTGATGTTTATCTGAAGAGATTGATGAAGCCTTGTTTGGATCTGGCTAGTTCAAGGTCTGAACCAAAACAAATTGGTCAACAACATAGTTTTGGTGCCCCTTGTTTGAATGGGATGTTGCCTTCCAGATATGTAAAAAGATCCAGTGGCTCTTGTGCTGCATCTATGCTGGATTTTCGGGTTGCAATGGAGCTTAACCCCTCCATTCTTGGTGAAGAATGGCCAACACAACTTGAGAAGATTTGTCTGCATGTATCAGAAGAATGAAATGGAACAGAAATGAATTACTTTGGAGGGATAGTCTCTTTACTCTGAATCATTGTAAGAATACAGTTATAGGATCCAGTCTAACTTTAATATTTGACCAAAGCGTACAATTGTTAAGTACATAAGTGGTGAAAGTCATGGGTAGTTTTGGATCAAGGTGTTAGATTGTATATAGGCCTTTTGGACTGATTATTGGGGGTGTGACTTGGTAGAGTATAAGCATGAAACTTATAAGAACCTAGCCTTCAAGTTTCAACAATACGTCAGTTGCCTACAGCTGACACTAGTTTGTTTGTTCAATTTATTGACTTTGTTAATAAAGCTTACAATTTTCTCTTTCAGATTGTTTAAATATTTGCAAGTTAATACTATACAAGTCAAGTGTTTGCCAATTGGACCTCTGTCTTTGTGCATGTGTTGGTATAAACACTCTCTAAAGAGTAAGATCACCTTTCTCTTATTTGATGCTTTTACTATAGAGCTGGGCTAGACTGAGCATTGTCTGTGAGACTGAATACTTTAACACAAATGTCTATATTTACATGTACTAACTGTGTCTGAAAGTGCATGATAGTATCTGCTTCTTGCATTCTGCATTGGCACAAACTGCACCGTGTTGTGTCAAACATCATACGTTCACATCATTAAACTTTGCATACTCTGTATTTTTCTCCTCCCTTTGCGGAGGGTTGTTGTCATTGTGACTATTAGTTATTGTCTAATATGGTAATTGATTTTATTAGCCTTGCAGTGCCTATATAGAGCCTTATATTATTTTCATGTTACTTGACTTATGCACATGGTGCACATACGATTCAAACCTAATGCCCCCTTGCATCTTTGCGCGAAGTCTATTCTTCCTCCTCTTCACCTAACAAAATTCAAATACAATGAAGGAGATTGAACTCAAAACGACATTCATTGAAATTTGGATATTTGAGGATTTCACAGATACCTGGAAGCAGAATTCGTGGAGAATTGTTAGCAGACTTTTGCAGGATGAACCTCAAAGGCTAAGGGGTAACTATTCAGTACCTGCATTTCATTTTGCCTTTGGTAAGGATTTGGTCACTAACTTCTCAGTGGCCAATATGTTCATGCGTAGCTAAATATTAGTCTGCAACTCAATATCTGAGGTTACGTTGTTGAGGTTTTAGCCTGCAGGCTCTACCAGGTGAAAGCTTCTGCTTCTTCCCCTGCCTAAGCAAATAGGAGTTATATTGTGTTTTGCGACCGAAGGAACTCCTATAGTAAATTCGTATCATGGCTGCTGTCTCTCGGTTATGTGTTGGTTCAACATACTACAAGGATCGCATATCCAGTATCCTATCCTAAAAGGACTTCATACTCTCTCTGCTAGTCTGCCCGACCATGATACGGAGCATAAAATGAAAAAATGTGCTGATCAACGAATCCATACTACATGGGTTGCCTGGAATCTGAGCAAATATATCATGGTGATTGCTCAGCTGTTATCTCATGCATTGGACGAATCTATTGAACCAGAATATGACGTTCCTTCTGGAGTTCTTGCTCTAACAAAAGTCAGTCGATTAACATGACAGAGTAGGCTCCTCTGTCTTGGATTTGCTAAATGCTTGATTTCTCAGATCTTGCCTTTAGCCATGAATTCTCAAACTCGTTGAAATTTTCTTTCATTTTTGTTTTTTGCAGATTTCAGAGTAATATTAGTCAAAAGAGAGAAGGCTTTTTACCTATGTAAGCGAATCATCCACAATCTTGAATGGGACTACGTACTCACAATGGTTGCATATGTCAAACGTTTTGGTTTGATTGGACACGAACTAGTCAATGTTTCATTTTTCTTTTACTTTTGGCGGCTAAGAATGAGATTTGATCCTTATCATAGCCTGAAGTTTTCTTAATTGGCACAGGGCGGCTGTGCCCGCATCTACCAACCTATCCTCCTTTCTATCCATCCACTCGAAAATAGACACAGGTGAATTGATATCATTCTTAGCTGAACTTCCTTTTTTATTGTTTCCATGTTTAGGAGAGTGTATATAGAAACAGGAAAATGAGTAAATATAGCCATGCATTTGAGAAATCTCTCTGAAAGTTTATGTTTCGCCCTGTTCTGGTCCCAACTTTTTATCCTGTAACTTAAGAAGAAGCCATTTCCCATTATCATTTCTACTGTCATGGACCATGATCTCTTGGTGATAGAATAGCTGAAGAAACAATAGACTGGGTATGAATAATAATGAATCGACCATGGGCTAGCCTATGCCAACGAATCATTCGTCTGAAACTCCTGTGCTTGGGCCTTCAGATACTACACAAAATAAGTTGAAAATATAAAAATTAAGATATTAATTATTAAATCATAATTTTAAAAATAAAATTTTATTGTAAGACTATGATTTAGTGTCTGTTTGAATGGATTTATATCAGTAGAGTTTTTTTTAAGAAGAGATTTTTTAAAAAATCAGTTGATTGTTTAGCTGTCAATTAAAAAACAACTGTTTTAAAAAAACTTCATACAGTAGATTGTTTAGTAACATAAAAATAAAAAACACTTTTATTAATTTTAACTATATTTTATTATGTCGTCATCATCATCATCATTATCCAATCTAAAATCTCACAATGAAGTAGGATCTGGGGAGGTCTGATAATACACAGCCTTACCCCTACATAGTAGAGAGGCTGTTTTCGGTGGACCCACATGCAAATGAGACAACATACGAATGATGCAGGTGATAGAAACAATTTATTAAAAACATAAAATAAATGAAAATACAGGTAACGGAGAAGTACAACTATATTTTATTATGTAATAAAAATTATTTATACATATAAATATTATTTAAAAGATATTAAACAATATGCAAATCACAATATATTAATTATTATATAATTTTAAACCATACGAAATATGAATGAAAATATATTTAACCAAATCTTTCATATGATTATAACATAAGTAAAACTAATATAAAAAATAAATATTAAAAAATATAAAAAAGTCAAATTATATTATATAAATCCCAAAATAAACGTGAAGATGAGTTTGTAGTTATTGTGAAAATTATATGTAAAACATAAGAGTAAAAGAGACTAAAAAATAGGTTAATTAATTTATTTGAAAAATCTACTTTAAAAAGTACTTTTTTTTTAACTTTCAAATTTAAGTTTTTAAAAAAGCTATATTTTAACCTACTAAAAAAATACTTTTTCATTTTACAACCAAATAAACAAAAGTATTTATTCATCTTCCAAAAACTCAACCACACGTGTTGGTGATAATTTCAAAGTGACACAGGATAAAGTTGTTGAGACGTTATAGTCTACTATTTACTCAATTAATGCATTTACATTTGCATATTCAAACGCTACGATAGAAGCATCCAATGGGCATGGATAATTGTCTTATTATAAAATTATTCTTAAATAATCGACACAAAGTGATAAATCACAAGTCGCTGAAAATTAGGTAAACGGGACACATCCAGAGAATAGGTAAGCTTTTGCTTTTGATACCGAAGCTTTTGGTGTTATTACAATAATTTAGAGCTGTTTACTCACGAGTTTGTGATGGAAATCAGACACTATAAATCAAGTGATAGTTTTTCAATTTGCGTAATCGAGTTGCTCACCTTTCCATCCTAATTTATTTTAAATTAATATTTTAAAAACCGAACTTGTAACGTAAAAAAAGTTTAATTAATATTAGATCGTTATAAAATTAGCTAAAGATTAAATAAAATAAAATTAAAATATAATAAAAAAAGATTGTCTTTATCTATAAAAAGTTTTCAAGTTTAATTTAAAAAGAAATTATTAAATATAGTTGAATTGATTTATTTTAATGTATAAGAACTTATTAATATAAAAAAATTAACCGATTAATTAATAAATTGATCAATTTTTAAAGTAAATCGAACAAGAAAGTTCAAACCATAACTTAAAAGTTAGAAAATTCAAAACTTTTACGGTTGAATCGATCGAACTAGACCCTTCTTCATTGCAGAACTTCATACTGAGTATGTGATAATGATTCTAAGTTACATTTTACTCTTATTTTTTGTTTCTAAATTTTGATAATAAAAAATTGTAACAAATGTATTCACTTAATCACTACATCAAAATTAGACTAAGAGAAATTTTTAAAATTTTTTAAATTATGATATTTATCAAGTTGAGGGTAAGTCTTGGATCAATCAATAAAGTTGTTTATTTGTGATCATAATGTTATACGTTCTAGTTACGGAAATAGTCTCTTTGTAAAAATAAAAAAGAATATTACGTATAACATAACTCTCTCCATATTCCCGCAAAGTAGAGAGCCTTGTGCATGGAGTAGATTGACTTTTTGAGGTTTATCGAGTTATGTTAATAAAATTTATTACTAAATTTAAGTTAATAAAATTATATAAATTTTGGTATCATGTATTTTACAATCAATGACATTATATATTATTGTTAAAATAATTTAATTTAATTTAATCTATATAACTATTTTAATATCACAATGTAATTTAAGATGATAAAAATATTTGCTATAAAAACTTTATAACTTAGAGACAAGGTGTAGCTAGAAAAAGTAGAAAACTACATATGAGGCGTGTATCGGTAAACAAGTTATCAACTGTTTTTTTTAGTTGCTCACGGGATATTTTAGAAGGGTCTTAACTATAGGAAGATATCTTTAAGCTATCTATACTCAGACTAATCCTTGCTCAAGTCGGACAGGTTCTTTGTGAGAAACAAAGTTCTAACCTTAAGTTTTAAACGATTGTATATATAAGGATGGTTTACACCTGCGGCCTTATGTAAACTAAAAAGAGCTGCTTAACAACTCAGTTACCGGCCGGGGTTAGTTATCAACTGCTTTTTAACACACGGACATATTGATTTGCCATGTTGCGACATGCAGCTTAACTACTTGCCAATTTTTACACAGAAGGGACAGGAAGCGAGCTGACAAGAGGATCTTATTTTAACACACGACAAATGACGAGAGGGAAATAGCTGTAAAGCACCGCCCATGTGATCCAACGGGATTAAGACGCGGAAGACTTGGGAGAATGATGGAGGCCGACGTGTATGATATAGTATTCCCACCAAACACCATTGGAACAGAGAGAAATTGATGGCTAATAATTACACGTCACGACTTTAGTTTAGAATTTGAGAGTGGAGATCAATGGTCTACAATACATTAATGGAGTACGGACATATAGAATTCTCAGAAGAACATGCTGTGGATGTCGTCGTTCGAAATTGAGATTTAGTTTAATCCCAAGTTCCAAGAAATTCCCCGAACCGTTGTCAAGCTGAGACTCTCACAAAACTTCACGTCTTCCTTCCTCTGTATGTTCTTACTTTGTGTTCTCTACTGGCTGACATACGCTAAATGTTTTATAAAATCCAAGCTATAATCCTCTTGAGGGCAACCCTAAACCTGTGGATGGACATCCAAGGACGACTATTCCACGCACGACAGACTCTAACAGATATATGATTAGGTGTGCATTGTGTGGAAAAGACAGTGAATCCATCAAGAGTATGTTTTTCACCTACCAGTACACAATTGCATAAGGTATTAACTAATGGTTGATTATAGTCTTATTTGACAAACAACACATTAGCTGATAACTGATTAAGAATATATTTTTCACTTACCAGTACACAAACAACGACCCTGTTTGGCAATAAGTTAATTACATAAGCTATTACTTGATAACTGATTATAATTTTATTTGACAAATAGTGAATTGCATTAACTGTTAGCTGATAGCTAATTATATCGGCTGTTTGACCAGTGGATAACGTCAGCTGTTTATTAAAAATGTTTGATAAAATTAACTATTTAATATTAGTTGTTAATATGTAAAATGACTTATGATGGCAAGATTTAAAAAAAATTATAAGAGTATATATATTATATTTTTTAGTATTTCGTTGAATAATCTTATAAGAATTTAGATTTAGATATTTAATTTTATAAAAAATTAAGTTTAAAACTTTAATAATAATAACAATAATAATAATAATAATAATAATAATTTGATATTAATTTTTTTATTAATATGAATGATCACTACAAGAAAAATTGAGTTTAGCGACATAATTTACTGACGGAATTTGTACATAGTTCGTCGGTAAGCTTATTTAGCGATGGAATTTATTCACGGAAAAAGGCGTCGAAGATATCGCCGTTAAACGACGTAAATTTTCCGTTGGTAAATTTATCGACGGTAAAAATTTTCGTCGGTAAATTTACCGACGGTTATTTTGTTCAGTCAGTAAATTCTTCTATCATAAGATTATCAACGGAATTTTGTAATTCCGTCAGTAATTAGCGACAGAATTTTTTCCGTTGGTAAAATTCAATATATTTACCAACGGAATTTTTTTCCGTCGGTAAATTTGCTGAAAACTATTTTTTAAAATTTACCTGCAAAGTATTTAGTTTCTCTGGAAGTCACCATGGAGAAAACTTCATTATTTCAAGTAAAAGAATTAAAATATTAAAATTCATACTAAAACAGAACTGAAATCATTTTTTTCAAATAACAAGCATTTCATCAAACACCTTACATGCATAAGAAATTTATCTTAACATCACAACTAAAATCACGTCTTGTCCCTTCTATCACTAACA
>JANVCQ010000232.1:4406050-4419039 GCA_025531925.1 Erythroxylum plowmanianum
GGGGGGAGGTGGGGAGGGAATGCTTTATTATTCTCCACTGTTCACACACAAAACCCCTGCTCTCTCCCAGCTCCTCATCTCCTGCGTTTTAAGTAAAACGCATGCGTTAAACACAGGCATTGTGCATAAACACAGATGCTTTACCGTTTCTTCTAGCCATTTGCTCCAACATTTTGCTGTGTCGTTTTATGCAGCTCCTTAGACGTTGCCTGCTCAGTTGCTTCTTGACGCTTTGCTTTGCTTCCACTATCGTTTTGATATTTTTCTTTATCCACCTTATTTTTCCAGTTGTTATGGTTCCACTTCTTTTGGGCTAAATTTGCTCACTTCTTGCTCCATAAAGACAAGTAAAAATTAATCTTCAAAAAATGACTCATATGTCGTGCTTTTGACTCACTTTAATTTTTTACTTCCAAATTGTACCTAAAATCACATATGAATTAAAGTGAGTATCTTAAACATTTTTGCATCACTAATCGCTAAGTGTAAATGATTAAATATATCAACAATTAAACATATATCAATTCCCCCCACACTTAGCTTTTTTTCGTCCTCGAACAAAACATCCAAATTAAGCTCAAAGACTTAAAACATTTACTCAATTCTCATATTTTCAAGAATATATAATCACAAGCAAAGATGAGCGACTTTCAAAAATCATAGCAATAAATTAACATTCCAAGCTTTTACTCATGATCAATCAACATTCATCATCTTTAAAAAACTGAGCAATCTAATGGTAGACTCGAAAATTGTGTTTACCTAAACTATATCTATGGGTACACTCAACACCATTCATGATCATGGCAATCCATAACTTTACATATTATTTCATTTCTTCGTCACTAATGTTCACATGCTTAATTATGAATTAAAGGACTTTTTAGGGTTGTAATGTGGGCATAGATAAGGTGAGATATATTTGGGTCAAGTAGCATGAAAGTTATCAAAGCTAGTGAAACAAATCAACACTCATCAAAAACTGGGTATCGTCAGCTATGACGAATGCAACATTTATATTTCACCCCTCCCCCCCATTTAACTCTCATACACAAACCACATGAAGCATATATCAATCCGAAGGAATCACTTATACAATTTATGCCAATAAAATCACAAGAGTGAACCTTCTAAGCCAACATCTACCCTATATTTAACATACTTAAATAATACATTCATTACAACTCTAGGAAGATGCATTAATCATGAATAACTTTGCAAACTCGTATGCACTTCTTCCTTGATAAATTTATTTAAACAATATTTTTTCTTTTTTTCTTTCTTTATTTTTTATTTTCTTTTCTTTTCCCCTTTTTTTCTTTTTCTTCCCTTTCCTTATGAAAAATTAAAATAAACTACATCAACATGGGAATTTCAATGATAAGACATAAAATCCCAACATTATAACCAACCCTCACATATCTACACCCCCACACTTAAAATTTTGTATGTCTACAAACTCAACAATCACCAATGTTCCACTAGCTTTATGACTTGGGTAGGACATTTAGTTAAGTTTAAAAAATAAAGTGTGGTTTATACAAAAAGAAAGGTTAAAGCTCAAAAGGGTTTATCAAGGGAAAAATCATGTCAATAGGTAAGTTATTTGGCTAATGTAGTTTATGAAAAATAAAGAATGCGTAATCATATCCATGTTAATGCATGTGATAAAAATGTGATCTCGAATAGAAATTCAATGCAAAATTAGGATGTACATGTCTTTAGGTCACACATTATCAAAAGGCAATAAAACTGATATGGATGTGTCAGTCAAATAAGGCTCAAAATCTTACCGGCTTTGTCTACCCTTAGTCACTACTCTTCTAAAGATAATGCATATCGACCAATCACAAGAGTAAAAGTACATGCTAAAGTTGCTATGAAATTCTCTAGTCAATCAACACTCTAATCATGATTATATAATCCCAAAAGCAATAGAAAACGAGAAAATGTTTATTTCATGTGTTTTATTCTTTTTCTCATTTTGATTGAAAACTTAAAAATAAGTAAAACAAACAAATTTAAAAACACACATGCATATAAAAAGTAATGCGGAAATGTAAAGGAAAAGAAATTTACTTACCTTGGGTTGCCTCCCAAGATGTGTCTTGGTTTAGGGTCGCTGGCTCGACTCCTTCTTCTTCGCAGGTGACAAAATTGTGATCTTCGGGTGTCACATGCGGCTACTCCGTGTGAGGTAGTTCCGGATAGAGTCTTAGTTGATCATCATCCTCATTCAGCGTCTTTCCTATCATCAGATTCTTAATCTTGACTGCGTCCATGCACTCTGGAAATATTTCGAATGTCCCTTCACCTTTTTCTTCACCATTTAATTACTCCACTTTGTTATGTAAAGGTAAAGAGTTAGTTTCAAAAATAATCATAGACTCAATACTTACCTCCGAGCTAAAAGATATGTCCTTTTCAACTTCGAGCTCCTTCTCCACTTCTTCGACACAAACAATTCATTGAGGGTTGACCTCAAAATTCTCAAGCTCCTCATCACTTTGTAAAGTTTCCATAGAAACTTCAATTGGATACACCTTGGGTTGATACGGTTGTTCCTCTTCACTTTGTGATTCTAGGCGATCAAGCCTTATTGCCATCTGACCCATTAGGTGTTCCATCCTCCGTTGGCTTGTTTTTGTCTCTTGTCGAAATTCTTGCAACTGTTGTTGCATATTTTGTTGTAATTGCTACGTATCCTGTAGAAATTGTAAATTGTTAGCATCAATATTATTAACTAGTTCTTCTAAAGATGCACTTGAATTGTGTTGACTCTCCGAATCTTGGGTACTAGACCATGTGTTTCTTGAAAATTGGTCTCTATCTTTTTGGAATTGTAGGGTATTCTGTTGCATTTGCAAAGTATTAGCTTTCAAAATATTATTCAACTCTTCTAGAAATGGATCGGAGTCGTGATAGGAAGCTTTTGATCTGTATGAGAATTGTTATGCGTCCTGCAAACTATCATAGAAATAATTCTGATGATTATCCCATCCATAACAAAAGTTAGGTTGATCAGTTCAAACATTGTTATATGATTCAGAATACGAGTTATAAAAGAAATTACTTCCATCCATATCAATTTTTTTCACTCGAAACAAAAAATGAAAAGATCACAAAATAACAGAAAAGAAATTAATTACAAACAAATATATACAAAACACCAATTAACTCACATACAAAAACTAAAACACAGCACTCCCCGATAACGACACCAAAATTTGGTGACTGCTGTCACCTACAACCAAATATAAAAAAAATGAACTTCCTACAACATAAATTAATGTAGTAGTGGAAAGTAGGCATCGTTCCTACGAGGAATTCAAACGTTAGTAGTTACGCAATAAAAGGGGGTTGTAATTGTGAATTAAACAAAATTTAATTGGAAATTAAAATTGAAAATAACTAATAACAAAATAATGAGAATTTAACAATTAATATAACAAATCTTGATTTCCGGTCCCCTTCATTATTGAACTTACGTTGATCATTGACACTAAAAATAGCCAATTTATTAGTTAACCATTCGTCGTGGTAAATTTCTTTACCTTCTCTTATATTTAGTTAACCAAAACATGTATTTGAATTTATCCTTATTAATTAATAACCTGGATACGATCTCAAATTTAATTAATTAATAGCTTTACGAATCAAGAAAATCGACAAACTAGACAACATACATACGATATATATTTAGCCTAGATAATTATTTTTCCTGGATTCATGTCCCTAACGTAGTAGACAAAAATTCTAGTCGCTACTTTTGATTAAAAAATTGAACGTCAACCTGTTTAATCTAGCGATTGATTGAATAAAATCACAAACTAGTTGCGCACCTAGCTGTAAAATCAAACAATCAAATAATGACCCAGAAAAATAATTAATACTTGACTAATAAATCGATTGAAACAAAGAACAAAAGTCTCACAACATGCAAAGTTCAATAACTAGGATTTCGTAAACCAAGAAATAAAAATTTAGTTACCCAATATCACAATTTTTCCTAATTATTTGGGACTGTCACTGGCATCGGGGCTGTTACGAGCGTTGCTCTTCTTATTCTGCCACCAGCCCTCTTCTCTATTTGCTTCTTATGTAGCCCTCTCCCATTCACTATTCATTGATGAAACAAATAAGGTTGGGGTTTAATGGTGTTCCACATAGCTGTTCATCCACGCACCATGTCTACACCAACTCCTAGCCTCTTCTTCCACACTCAGCCTCCGCCCTCACTTACGCTGCCCTTTACTATTGCGTGATTAGACCATTTAACTTAGGGGGCTCTTATTCACGCTTAAAGCCCCACTACCTTCCTTTAACGCTGCATCCTTAGGCGTTTTGAGTGAAACGCCTGCGTTGCAGCTCAACAACCCTCCCCTCTATTCTTCTTCGCATGCTGCGTTTTGTTCTTCTGCCTTCACTATGCGTCGTCGTTCCTTCTCTCTGCACTGTAGCTTGATGTGCCAAATTATTAAGTTAGTCCATGCATACTGTACACGACCTTTTAAAGCTCTTTGCTACGTCGTTTTCTTCATTTGTTTTATTATTCCAACTTGCTGTGTTTTAAGCATCTAGTTGTTGCACGAGGCCATGTCTAATTAAGGTCAATGTTTGGTTCAACTATTTTTATCCCAAATTCATTGCAGTTCTTTCTATTTAGTTCCAAAATATACCTTGACATAAAACAAGATTAATTTCCATTAAGTATAACTTCAAACCTCAAGAATAAAGAAAATTAACACATAAAAAGATAGAAAATAAAGACACTAACTAGACACCTTACTATTGATGTATAAGGAATCGTTTGCATATCTTTGGCCTCAAATTCATTGTTTCGACACTTACTGAGACTAAATTTGTTCGCTTTAAATACAAGGGTATCACTTACTTTATAGTTTTGCATCCTAAAGCTCTTAAGAACCTTCTCCATGTAGCCTGTTGTGATTTTGAGATATTTGGATCCTTAATGCAAAAGAGGTGTCACCAAGATCTCTCATCCCAAAATTTTGAGATAGAAATATCTTAGTTTTGTGCAATAATACTACATTATTACTAACAAGTAGTACATCATTGACATATAAAACTAGATAAAATATGTTTGCTCCTATTAAACTTGTGGTTTACATAGTCATCTGCCATATTCATCTCAAAACCAAATGAGATGACAACCTGATGAAACTTGTAATAATATTGACAAGAAGCTTGTTTGAGTATATAGATGGATTTCTTTAATTTGCGGACTATTTTATTTAGGTTCCTAACACAAAGTTTGATGGTTGCACCATATAAATTATTTTATTAATGTCGCCATTGAAACATGGAGCTTTAATATCCATATGATGTAACTTAAGAACAAAGTGTGCCACTAATTCCATAATGATTCTAAAAGAGTCTTTTGAAGAAATTGGAGAGAAAGTCTCTTTTTAATCAATTCCTTCCTTCAAAGTGAAGCCCTTAGTAACTAGACGTGCCTTATATCTTTTTACTTTACCCTTAGAATCCCTCTTAATCTTAAACATCCATTTATAACTAATGGGGTTTATACATTCAGGTAATGGGATAAGATCCCAAACATCATCGTCTTTTATGAACTTCATTTCCTTATTCATGACTTCAATCCACTTTTGAGAGCTAGAACTATATATGACTTGATAGAAGTTAACTAGAACATGTTTCACCATCCCAATGTCAAACTTTTATTCTTGAATATATACAACATAATCATTCAAAATTGTACTCTTTCTCTCTCAAGTGGATCTCCTTAGTGGTATTGGTTCTTGAGGTTGTTGAGTTTGGACTTCTGGAATAACTTCTTGAATTTGTATGGGAAGAACATTATCTTGATATGAATTTGCTTCTTGACTAATATCAATAATAGCTTGAGGTAGGACCAGAGTTACTTCAAATAACAGTTGACAAGGTCAATTTAGTTAAACAACAGCTTAAAGCAGCTCAGGATAGAATGAAGAGCTATACTGATGCACACCGGAAGGAAATGGAGTATGAAGTGGGTGAAAAAGTTTTCCTTAAGACATCTTCTTGGAAAGGAGTCATGAGGTTTGACAAGAAGGGTAAGTTGAGTCCAAGATATGTGGGTCCTTGTGAGATTTTTGAGAGGATTGGACCACTAGTCTATAGGTTGGCACTACCACCGAAATTATCACAGATACATGATGTCTTCCATGTTTTCATCTTGAGGAGGTATAGATCGGATCCCTCTCATATCATTCAGACCTCTGAGGTTTAGTTGAGAGATGATCTAACTTATGAGGAGACTCTAATGGAAATCTTGGACACTAAGGAGAAGGTCCTCAGGAATAAGACAATTCTGCTAGTTAAAGTCCTGTGGAAAAACCATTCTGTAGAAGAGGCCACGTGGGAGCCCTTAGAAACCTTGAAGGAGAAGTATCCACACCTCTTCGATGACTCATGAAAGAATTTCGAGGATAAAATTCTTTTAAGAGAGGGAGAAATGTTGGGTTCGAAAATTTTTATTTATTTATTAAGCATGATTTAAAATAATTTTGAGATTTGGATAGATTAATTATTTTGGAGTAAATTATTATGTCAAAGTTAGTAGAATTTATGGCATGGGTTAATGGAGGTTGAAGGGTATTTTTGGAAGATCACTTAAGGTTAAAAGAACATAAGCTTATAAGGAAGGGTAAAATGGACTTTTTGGACTCATTAAGGGTAAAAAGGGAAAGAAGAAGGGTTGTCTTGAAATTGAAGAAGAAGAAAACGAAAATTGAAAAGAGGAAGAGAGAGTGTCGTGGGAGGAGAAGAAAAGAAGAGAAAGTTAAACTAGGTTTCAAATTTTCTTAGTTTTAAAGAGTGACTTTAAAGTTATTCAAGAAGGGAAAAGGAAAGAGGAAGATTAGAGCTTCCATTAGAGCCAAGAAACTCATTGTTTGGTGAAGATTCAAGGTAAGTTTATGTACAAACTTTTGGGTTTTTGGAAGGGTTTTAGTTCATGAAGCTTAAGAAATGCATTTTAGTGTATATATTTCTTTGAGTTGTCAATTAGACTTCCTATTGAATTGGTATTTTTGCCAATATTGAGAAAAATCAAGAGGAGAGGCAAAAGGAGCATGAAGAGAGGCATTTTTGAGCAATTGTTAAGCAAGGAATTCAAGGTGGGTTACATTTTTATAATTGAGTAATAAGCCATTAATGTTTCTTCCAAATCAAGAAAGTTAAATGTTTTTCAATTGTGTTATAAATGTGCATTTATTGCTCTTTGAGTGCTTTGAGAAAGTGCTATGTGTTTGGTATGTGAATATTATGTTGATGATTTATGAAAAGAATATGAAAAATGATTTTTGAAAAGATACTATGTTTATGAAATCACTTTTAAAAAAAAGTGCCATTTTGGGCAACAAGTTTACAAGTTATGAAATACATGTTATCTGAGTTTGGTTTGACCCATTCTGTATGTCAAGTGCACTTTGACTAAAGGCTTCTCTCACCTGCCCACTAGTGGCATGGAGCTCCTTCATGGACTCCCTCATGTTTACAACTACGCAAAACCACTATGTGAGATTATGTTAGTTCGTTCTGTTCACGACTACACAGGACCATTATATGGGAACGTGTTAACTTGTTCTATTTATGGACCTCTCAAACCATTTTGATGTGCTTATGTGTTGATAAGTTTGTTGAATGCACGATTTAGGTTGCTTATAAATTGTTTGATAAATTGATAATTGGGAAATATGTGTTTCATGATTCATTGTGAGTTTTTCAATAGTTTTTGCCTGTTACCGATTATAAAACTATTACCACGAGCTTTAAGCTCACCCCCCGTTCCTTCCCATCTTCAGGTGATGAGCACGAGATCGAGTATAAAGGCATTACTCTAGATTATGCTTATTTTGTATTTTAAGTTAGTTTTTGTAAAATAAGGCTTTAATTGCATTTTGAGCAATTCCACTTTGTGTGAATTATGTATTTTTGGACTATGATGTATTGTGGCTTGAAATACCCATTAAAGCTTTGTAAAACTCTTATATTTTGATGATAATGAAATATGATTGTGTTTTTGCTCATGACTCTCAAAGTTTGTACATTGCATTTTCAAGCATTCCTAATGGTAAAATTTGTGTTCTAGATTTTGGGGCAAAACTATATTGATCTAAGCTGAACTAGACAAAGTTGTCTTCTTGAAAGTTGTAGATTATTTTTCTAGCTTTCCAATGATATATAATATGAAATTTTTGGATATTGTAATTGAGAGATATGATCATTATAAGTTAGTAATGTTGCACAAGATGCATATAGGGTAGCTATAGTGAAAGATGAGAATTAGTTGTATGTGATGAATTAATTAGGTTGAGATTTGGGAGTTTAATGAAATCAATTTGGTAATTGAATGTTTAAGGAGTGATATTGCATGAGAAGAAGTGACTGTGGGAAGATTATGAGTAAAAGTGGTGTTAGAATGGGTGTAGGAACCATTGGAGATGCTTTGGAGGAAGTTTTGTCTCACCTATGTCCGTTAAACAGACCTTCTCAGGTCTGAAAATGTCCCCATCCAATCCATGTTTATTAAATGGACCTTCACGGGTCTGGAAGACACCCCAGACCCCGTGTATGTCGGTTAGGTAGAGGTGTATGTCCATTTAACGGACATACACTGTACACTTTCAGAAATTCACGATTTTGACCCTCTAGATGACAAAATCTCTCTTTAGGGTCTTCATAAAAGTTGTAGATCTCAAAGTTCTCTTCAAAACTATCTTAAAATGATCACAATCTGATAACTTTAGTCAAAGTTATGTCAATTGTCCCAAAATAGGTACAATATGATTGAGGACATAATCATGTTTGATTCTTTTTGGCCATAACTTTATCGCCTGACCTCCAAATGAAGTGATTCTTAAACCAATAGATTTCTAACACATTTTTCTATCTCTCCATAAAAATTGGTACCCTTTGGTGTTTATGTGAAAAAGATTCATGGAAAGAAAGTGAGGGAATTGGTTGAAGGAGCATGACTTGGTTATGAGCATATCTTGATCTATATTGATCGAATAAGAAACTTTTGGGATATTATAAGAATGAAGATGAACCGATGATGGCTGATGAGAGTTTATGAAAATAACCCTACAAGGTAATACACACGCTCACGTTTTATGACTTCCGGATAGTTGGGCTCCAGAAACGGGGTCCAATAGATGTGGTAGCAGGTGTGTTGAATATTTTTAATTTTGAAGCATTTGCATTGGTAGATCCAGGATCTACACATTCATTCATCACACCACATCTGGCGTCCATATTACATTGTAAGAGAGAAATATTGAATACTGGTTTAGTAGTAAGTACTCCAGTAGGTAGCACAATAGTGATTGGTGAGGTATGTAAAAGGTGCCTAGCTCGGATTGATCAGGCAGAGTTAGAAGTTGATTTGATCATATTGCAATTGAGAGAGATAGATCTCATCTTAGGCATGGATTGGCTCACTGCTCATAGGGCAGTGATGAATTGTTATATTAAGGTGGTAATTCTTGAATCCCCTAATTAGCGGAGAGTGGTGTTTCGAGAAGTTAGTCAGGCAGTCCTAGCCCGACTAATTTCATTCATGAGTTCTTTGAGATTGATCTGAGGTGGATGCGAGGCTTATCTGACCCACGTAGTTGATACCCGAGATGAACAAACAATTCAGGATATTCCTATTGTTAGGAAATTTCTGGATGTGCTTCCTGCTGAACTATCGAGATTATCCCCAAAAAGGGAGACGGAGTTTACTATTGATCTTGTTTTAGGTACCGCTCTTATATCAATTCTCCATATAGGATGACACCTGTGGAATTGAAGGAATTGAAGATCCAGTTATAGAAGTTATTAGATAAGGGTTTTATTCGACCCAGTGTGTCACGTTGGGGAGCTCTAATATTGTTTATGAAGAAGAAGGATGGAACTCTTAGATTATGTATTAATTATCGGCAGTTGAATCGGGTAACAGTTAAGAATAAGTATCCATTACCGAGGATTGATGATTTGTTTGATCAGTTACAGGGAGCTCAGGTGTTCACAAAATTAGACTTGAGATCAGGATATTATCAGTTAAAAATAGCTGAGGCTGATGTATCGAGGAGTGCATTTAGAATAAGATATGGGCACTTCGAGTTTTTGGTGATGTAATTTGGATTGACTAATGCCCCAGCAGATTTTATGGCCCTGATGAATAAGGTATTTCAACTTTATTTGGATCACTTTGTGATTGTTTTCATCGATGATATTTTGGTATATTCAAAGTGTAGAGAGGAACGTGCAGAACATCTGAGATAGGTTCTACAGATAATAAGGGAGAAATAGTTGTATGCCAAGTTCAATAAGTATAAATTTTGGCTTGATCAAGAAGTATTCTTGGGTCACATTGTGTCTAGAAAAAGATATACAAGTAAACCTAAAGAAAGTAGAAGTAGTGATGAAGTGGGAAGCTCCAAGAAATGTGACAGAGATTCGGAATTTTCTTGGATTAGTTGGTTATTATAGAAGATTTGTCGAGGGGTTTTCTCTGATTTCAACCCCTTTGACAAAGCTTCTGAGAAAGAATGTGCCTTTCAGATGGAATGATGATTGTCAGCAAAGTTTTGAGGAGCTAAAGCATCGGTTAACTATCGCATCAGTGTTAGCTATTGCATCTGAATCTGGAGGATATGTAGTGTATAGTGATGCTTCACACCAGAGGTTAAGATGTGTATTGATGCAGTATGGAAGCATAATAGCATATGCATCGAGATAGTTGAGGTCTTATGAGTTCAATTATCCAGTTCATGATTTGGAATTGGTTGCAGTAGTATTTTCTTTGAAGATTTGGAAGCATTACCTATATGGTGAAAACTTTTAGGTATTCACTGATCATAAAAGTTTGAAATATTTGTTGAGTCAAAAAAGAGTTAAATATGAGACACACGCGGTGGATAGAATTGTTAAAGGATTACGATTGCACAATTGAGTCATCCTTGTAAAGGTAACATGGTAGCTGATGCATTAAGTAGGAAGTCAAATAGTAGTGTGGCTCAAGTACAAATATCAAGGTTGCCTAACCTAGTTCAAGTAAGAGCACTGAATATTGAGTTGAAATTGGAGCAAGATGAGACATTGATAACTACACTGAAGTTGAGACCAGCATTACATGAAAGAATCAGGAAAGCCCAATGTAAAGATCCTGAGATTGTGAAGTTAATTGAGAAGTTGAAAGTGAATATAGATTCTGAATTTGAAATGAGAGATGATATACTATGGCTGAAACAGAGGTTGTGTGTACCCGATGTTGAGAATCTGAGGAAGGAGAATATGGAGGAAGCACAAGTGGCAGCTTATGCTATGCATCTTGATACTACAAAGATGTATAACACGCTGAAGCAATATTTTTGATGGCCAGGGATGAAGAGACAAGTGGCTAACTATGTGGCTAAGTGTTTGACTTGCCAACAGATTAAAGCAGAGCATCAGGCCCCAGTTGGTATGTTATAGTCATTGTCTATTCCGGGGTGAAAATGGGAGAGAATCACGATGAATTTTATAATGGGTTTGCCAAGGACTTTGAGACAACATGATACCATTTGGGTCATTGTTGATAGATTGATCAAGTTGGCTAATTTCTTGCCAGTGAGAGAGAGTAACTTACTAGATCAGTTAGCTCGGAAATATGTGAATGAAGTAGTGAGATTACACGAGGTTCCAGTGTCCATTGTATCGGACAGGGATCTCAAATATACTTCGAGATTTTGGGGTAGCTTACAGACAGCTTTAGGTACCAAACTGAATTTCAACACTGCATTTCATCCCCAAACAAATGGTCAGAGTGAGAGGACGATTAAGACTGTTGAAGATATGCTCAGAGCTTGTGTTTTGGTGTTTCAAGGAGCATGGGATATGTATATGGCTCTGATTGAATTTGTTTATAACAATCAGTATCACAGTATTATCGGTATGGCTCTATATGAGGCATTGTACGATAGGAAGTGTCGTTCACCTTTATATTGGGATGAAGAGGGTCTCAGGATTATCGAAGGCCCGAAATTGATTCAGGATACTATTGATAAAGTGAAGTTGATCTGAAATAGAATTAAAATGGCACAAGATAGACAGAAGAGTTATGTGGATCAGTATAGGTGAGATATGGAATATCAAGTGGGAGATAAAGTATTTCTAAGAGTATCACCTTGGCGAGGTGTTTTGAGGTTTGGTAAGAAGGGTAACTTAAGCCTGAGGTACATTTGTCCATATGAGATAATTGAAAGAATTGGGTCACTGGCTTATAAGTTAGCCTCTGAAATGGCACAGATACATAATATGTTTCATGTGAGTATGTTTAGGAGATATCGTTCGGATTCAATTCATGTGATACTGACTCAGGAGATTGAAGTTTCTAGTAATCTGAGTTATGTTGAAGAACTTGTTAAAATAATTGGCTATCATAATAAACAATTAAGAAGTCGAGTGGTCCCAATGGTGAAAGTACTTTGGAGGAACCATTCAAGTGAAGAAGCAACTTGGGAAATAGAAGAACATATGAGAAAGCAATACCCCCAACTGTTTCTCAACTCAGGTAAGAATTTCGAGGACGAAATATTTTTTAGGAGGGGATAATTGTAACATCCCATTATCCCATGATTAGGCTTAGAACCCTAGGATGCTTTATATAAGAATTTATTGAGAATTTAGAAATGCATTTCATGCATTATATGACATACACATGCACGTGAATAATGTTGTCATTCATGAAATAATTATACATGCATTCATTGACATTTTTCCATGTATAAGTAATTTTTAATGTGATTAAAGTGTGAATTTTGGATTAATTATGTTACAAAATTTATTTGGTGATAATAGTTATTATTTTGAAATTTTGGTGAATTTTAGGAAAGTTATTGAAAAATTGAGGTATTTAAAAATAGGAAAAATATTGAAATAAGAGACAAATTATGTAGTGACAAATGGATCTATTAATGTGTGACATGTGGACAAAG
>JANVCQ010000232.1:4427404-4460433 GCA_025531925.1 Erythroxylum plowmanianum
TTTGGAAGAGGGGCAGACAGAGCGGGACGAACAACGGATGAGGGAGCAGGAGCAACGAATCAGGGAGCAGATGGAGCTTTCCCTCAAGGAGCAGATGGAGCTACAGATGAGAGAGCAGATGGCAAAGATGAGAGAAGAGATTATGCAGATGGCTCAGTTGCGACCACCGTTCGAACAGTCGAAGGGAAGTTCTACAGAGGGCCACCCACGATCACCACAACAATAGATAGTCGAACTCATTATTTTAAGGTACAAACATAACAATTTATGTAAACTTTGATGTGTTTCTATCCAATTGTATAACAATTGACATTATTTATACCTTTGATTTGATGTGCTGGTTGATGTGTGGATGTCCAATTATGTACATCCAATTGTATAACAATTGACATTATTTAAATCTTTGATGTACTGGTTGATGTGTGGATGTCCAATTATCTACAAACTAATGTTTTGTACCAATTTCATAACACCGACGGAATACACAATTCCGTCGGTATATGTAATCACCTTCACCGACGGAAAGTTAATTTCCGTCGGAACAAAACCTCAACTAAACTTGGCGACGTAACACGTTACCGTCGGTAAATGATAACACTTACCGACGGATTACACATCCGTCGTTAAGGTTATTACTTACTTACGAAACCTAGCGACGGTGGTTCCGTCCCTAAATTATACCGATGGACATATTCCGTCGGTGATATATGAATTTCACCGACGCAATTTTTCATTTATGTCCGTCGCAACATAACAACAACGGATAATATTCCGTCGATTTTCCGTTGACAATTCACCGACGATATGTTTCCGTCGGTAAGTAATAACGACAACCATATTTACGACGGTTTCTTCTACCGTCGCGTTCCGTCGGGAACGATAATTACTGACGGAATTGTCCATTTCTCCGACGGAATATTCCGTCGGAGAACGTGAGTTTTCTTGTAGTGTGTGCATCTCTCTAAAACGACTTTTATTTTAAATAGGAGGAAGTATTTTATAGAGGTAAAATCCTAAACCTAATGGGTTTATAATTTTTAGTTATACTTATCATTAAATAAGAAATTGTTATCGGGTCTCTATGCATATAAAACTAACGCATATTTTATTAGATACTTTAAGCTTAAATTTTAATTAAATCACTTTAATTAGGTTTAGCTCGTAATATGCAATATTATATATATATATATATATATATATATATTATATAAGATCACAAATAAATTGGAATTTATTCCAGCTATAACTATTATGGATAATCAATTCTTAATCAAATATAAATTGCTTTTATAAGAAAGTAGATATATGAGACAAATTACAACCACAAATCCTATTGAAATCAGTCTAATAGTCAAGTTGCCACATTTCTCTACTTCAGTAACTTTAAATCACACATCATCATCATCATATTCAGTCTGAAATCTCGCAATAAAGCAGGATCTGAAAAAATAAACTAAACTACAAAAGTAAGAAAATAATAAGGTTAAATTATTTGTATTGTCTAACTGAATTTAATTTATTGAAAATAATTATTGCCTATATGTTCAAACAAAAATAAACAACGTACTTAGAGAGACTAATGACATCCAAAACAGCTATCCAAATTGATGATTAATAAAAAAGAAAAAGTAAAGGGCAAAACTTTTGTCGTTTTGACTTGAAAATAGAAAGAATAAAAAGCATTCAATGAACAAAGTTTGCTTCTGGGGATTGAGGAACTTTCATCAAATCGAATCTTGAGAAAGGATTAGATCCCACAAGGTTTGGACCAGACATAGAAAGACTCAAATTTCATCCCCCATTATTCGCTGAATTCAAGTTTTCTGACGTCTATAAGCATCGGTATTGGCCCTACCAACGCAGAATCTAACGTTCATGTTCAATTATATTTTTTTATTTTTTGTGGTTCATGTAAGTGTAATAGGACACGACCATTATCTTCAGCTCTGAGAGACATATGTGGCTAAGGTCGAACATGACAGAAAGCGGTGGATAGAGACAAGAAAATTGGCAGGAACGATAAGAATAAAACAATATATCAGTTGGTCTTGCTCACAAAGTCTCTCCAAAAAGTGGTATCCACATCAGCCCCTCTAGGACTCGTAAGTGTCCAAAAGCATGAACTGGTCTCAGAGACATGTTAATAGACTTCTCTGAAATAGGATTCGTGATGTCAATCACCTCATAATGATTCCGTGACATGCTCGTAGTGTCTTCGGTTGAGGGAGGATACGTGTAGATGATGTCTTCACCAGAAGATTTCTTTTGTTATGCTCCACGTCTTTTCCTGTGGACTATGTTCTTGGTGTCTGAACAAGTGATAAGGTTCTCCAGGAATTTTGAGCTTTACCATATCTTCTGGAAGATAACAAAAAGAAAAAGTTCTGAAGTGGGGTTTTTTTTTTTTGTGTAAGAACTTCCCACTTATTAGGTAAATACTACATGTGGGACAACAGGATAGCTTTACATGTCAAGCTGAAGATGCATACGTAGCGTTTTTCCTTTTGCTATTTTCTACAAATTTAAATAAACGTTAGATGAATTGGCTAATTTCTTTAAATTAATATAAATGAGATATTTACATTATATTCAAGGAAATTAAGAAAAGACACAACAAAGCAATTTTTACTTCAAAATATTGCATTTCCCTTATGTTTTAGATAAGATCATGGACTTGTTATAGAACTCCCTGATACAAATAATTATTAACTGAACCACTTGTTTATTATCACGAATGACCTTTAAATAGGTAAGATTATAACTGAAAAATCGAAAGATATGTAGAGGTGGAGCTTAACTCCTAAAGATTAGGTTAATACAACTGAATGACAAAAAGCATGCTTAAAACTAGACTTAGTCAATCTAACTAAATGACAGCGGGAAGTTATTAATGACATGTGTCCTTTCTAACACCATCCCTTAAACTGATGTTACTGAACATTACATTAGTTTAGTAAATCTTAATTCCAAACAACATTTCCTGCACAAAATCTTCCTTACTGTAAACACCAAGCAAGTTTCCAAGCTTCTGAAATTCAGCAAATTTGAGAGGCTTTGTAAACAAATCAGCAAGTTGATCCTTACTTTTGCAGTAAATGAGTTCAACTATTCCTTCTCTTGAAAGGTCACGCAAGAAGTGATATTTAACATCAATATGTTTGCTCCTCCCATGGGAAACAAAGTTCTTGGACAGCTGGATTGTTGAGTTATTATCACAATAAATAGTGGTAGAATTTTCTTGATTAAACTGAAGCTCGCAAAGAATATTCCTTAACCAGATTGCTTGAGAAGCACATGCTGCTGCTGCTGCAAATTCTGCTTTAGTTGTTGAGAGAGTGATAATGGGTTGCTTCCTTGATGACCATGAGATAGCTCCTGACCCTAACATAAACACATACCCAGAAGTACTCTTCCTATCATCTTGATCCCTTGCATAGTCACTGTCAGTAAATCCAATCAAATGTGATTTTTCTTCTTTCTTGTAACATATTCAACAATCCATAGTTCCTTGCAAATATCGCAAAATTCTCTTTGCCGCTGTAAGATGCATCTCTGTTGGATTTTCCATAAACCTGCTAGTGAGACTTACAGCAAACATTATATCAAGCCTTGTAGCCGTCACTTACATCAGACTGCCCACAATTTGCTTATAAAAAGTGTTGTCCACCTTTCTTCCTTCAAGATCTTTCATAAGCTTGATACTGTGTCTGCTAGTGTGTTGATATGATTGCAATATTTCATTTGAAACCTGTTTAAAATTTCTTCCACATATTTTTTTCTAAGAGATAAAAATTCTAGCGGTAGATTGAACAACCTCCAAACTAAGGAAATAATATATTAACCCAAGATCATACATGTCAAATTCAACCATCATGGATTTCTTAAATTGATCAAACATAAGTTGATCATGTCCTGTGTAAATTAAATCATCTACATATAGGCACACAACAAGAATCTTTCCATCATCTCCCTTTTTTATGAAAAGTGTATGTTCATATGGGCATTTAAAAAATCCTTCCTTAAAAAAATAAGCCTCAATCCGACTGATCAATAAATACCTGCTCCTCCAAGTCTTCATGTAAGTAGGTTGATTTGACATCTAACTGGAAGATGGACCATGAATTTTTTGCTACCAATGCAAGGACTAATATGATTGTGTCATGTCGAGAGATAGGAGCAAACACTTCTTTGTAGTCAATCCTGAACTCCTACTTGTAACCTTTAGCCACCAAGTGTGCTTTGTATTTATCAACTTCACCATTTTGCTTCAGCTTTGTCTTAAAAATCCATTTTACTCCAATGGTTCTCTGCCTTTCTGGAAGTTCAGTTAACTCCTAGGTGTTGTTTATTTCAATAGCTGCAATTTCTTGATCCATAGCTTTTCTCCATTTAGAATGTTTAACATCTTCATCAAAGGTTACGGAATCGCAATCTGCAAACAAAGCAAAATAAATAAGAGGATCTTTAGTTTGGTCCATTCCAGTGACCTCATAGTCACTTATCCATGCTGGTCGCCTTCTGATTCTTTGTGCCCTTGGTTCAGTTGTTGCTCCAGTTAAATTTGGGACTGCCGCTTGATGTGGGATATCATTTGTTGATTTTGAGCTAAAGTTTGCTACTGCACATTATCCCCAAGTTATTGTGATAACTTTGTTTCTTCATCATCAAAATCTAAGGAATGCTTTGATGTGATGCACTATCTTCCCAGTTCCAAAAGCTTTCCTCGTCAAAAACCATGTCTTGACTGACAAAAATCCTTTTTGAAATAGGATTATAAAGCTTGTAGGCTTTAGAAAGATTGCTAACACCAAGAAAGATGCACTTCTCACCTTTTTCATCCAACTTTTTCCTCTTTTCATCAGGAATATGTGCGAAAACCACACATCCAAAAATTTGAAAATGATCCACCGCTAGTTGGTGATCACTCCATGCTTCTTCTGGTGTCATGTTTTGAACAGCTAGTGTAGGGTTTCTATTTAGAATGTGAACACTCCAATTGATAGCTTCCGACCAAAAACTCTTTGGTACTTTGCTCATCACGAGCAAGCTTCTCACCATATTCATAATTGTGCGATTTTTCCTCTCACAAATGTCATTTTGTTGTGGTGTGTAGACTGCTATCAATTGCCTTTGGATACTATGAGTGTCACAAAATTTTGCAAATTCACCTGATGTATACTCCCCTCCACGATTTGTACGTAACACTTGTATGTGATAGCTAACTTCTTTTTTAGCAACTGCTTTAAAACTTTTAAAAGCTTGTAAAGTTTCAGACTTCTCCTGTAGGAAGTAAACCCACGTTTTTCTATTGAAGTGTCCTTAAACCACCAAAATTAAGATGACCATAATGATAGTGCCAAAGCCAAGCATCATCCTTCAATTCTGCTAAAAAAAGGATTGGTTAATGTTGCTGAGAAACAGCGGAAACATCTTGTTTACCGTCCTTGACACTTGAGCAACTAAACCCAATTTTTTAGCATGAAGACGGCATATTCCATCTTTGATTGAGATCTCATCACCCTTTTCTTGTAGTTGATCAATACTTAACAATTTGGTCTTTAAATCTGGAACATACAGGACATTAGAAATTGTTTGAATGGCATCATTTTTTGTTTGAATGATTACCTGACCCTTTCCCATAACAGTGACCTTTGAATTGTCTCCAAATTTCACGTTATCTCGAAACGATTCATCTAAAGTGGAGAAGAGTGACTTGTCACCACACATATGATTACTACAATCGATGTCTAGATACCATAGGTTCTTATTGGTTTGTTCTCCAGGATGACAAACCATGATCAAAGAAATCTCCTCCTCTTTTTCTGCAAAATTAGATTTTTCTCCATCATTTGTACACAAAGTAGTTCGACATTCAGATTGGTAATGTCCATACCTATGGCATTGATAACACTCCACATTCGACTTATTGGGTGTTGATTTCTGGCCTCCACGTCCTCTTCCTCTACCTCCACCTCTTCCTCTGCCTTGAGTGTGTTCAATTTGGTGATGGTTTGAATCCCTACTGTCATTGTTGCCTCTACCTCGGGTTCTACCTCATCCTTCTCTTGAAGACAATGTGTGATTTGATGATGCTTTGAGTGCTTGCTCCTCTTTATCTTCTTACTGTTTCATTTTTTGGTTATGAACTAGTAAAGAACCTTGTAGTTCGTCAATTGAAAGAAGGTCCAAATCTTTTGACTCTTCAATTGAACACATCACATAGTTGAATTTCGGTGTCATAAATTGAAGAATTTTCTTGACTACAGTCACACCCTCTGTCTTCTCTCCATAAACCCGCATCTTGTTGACAATTGTCATTGTCCTTGAGAAGAAATCTGAAACTGATTCTCCAGTTTTCATTCATAGTAGTTCGAATTCTTGTCGAAGTGCTTGAAGCTGCTGCCTCTTTGCCTTAGTTGATCCTTGAAACTTCCTCTTCATAGAATCCCAAATATCCTTTGAGGTGTTCTTGGAAAGAATGGTTTCCAAGATTGAACGATCAATTGCTTGGAAAAAGTAATTCTTTGCCTTGAGATCCTTTAGTCATAGCCCATGAAGTTCTAATTTCTGCCCATCTGTCAATGTTGGGTCTGCTACTGATTCAACAATTCCTTCAGGGACAATCTAGCAATATTCCTTTGATCTGAGAAAATTTTTCATTAGCATGCTCCAGTGGTCATAATGACTGTCAAAGCGAGGAATCGTCGGTTGAACGAATGCTTCTGTTGACATTGCTGCTGCAATAGAGTTATTTTGCTGCTGCAATAGAGTTATTTTGCTGCTGCTCACTCTCTATGAAGCTTGATCAGTATTGTGGCTCTCTCTCTCAAGTTTTTCACTCACATGTGTTAACTCTCTTGTTTTTGTAACCAAGCTCTGATACCACTGATACAAATAATTATGAACTGAACAACTTGTTTATTATCACGAATGACCTTTAAATAGGCAAGATTATAACCGAAAAATCGAAAGATATGCAGAAGTGGAGCTTAGCTCCTAAAGACCAGGTAGATACAAATGAATGATAAAAACATGCATAAAACTAGACTTAGTCAATCTAACTAAATGACAACTGGAAGTTATTAATGACAGGTGTCCTTTCTAACACTCCCACCACAAATATTTACCCTATATCAATAAACTAATTCACCATCATCATCATAAGCAAGATCTGGAGGGTCTAATATACGTAACCTTACTCTTACATAATAAAGAGGTTATTTTCAGTAGACTCATATGCAAATATGACAGGATAATAGTAATACAGGTTAAAAGAGTAATTACATAAAAATCGGCAATATATAATATTAAATTACTACATTTCACCGGAGAAGGTGATCAATAACTTCGAAATCTATGATTTTACATCAATGGCGGACATATCTAAATAATTAGTTAGTGAAAAGAAGGTGCATCGTGACATGCTTTCCAAAACAGCTTATAGATGCATATTATACATGTAGAATCGGCAAAATATGGTAGGTGCTACGTGGAAACATAGCATAACGTGTTTGTCCACTAACTTCAACGACATTACGTTAACATAATAAACAAATCGTACTGATTTGGGATTCCACTAGCTACCGTCAACATTATTATTTTTCGTAACGTGACCCTAATTAAGTGCGACCAAATCGAAATTCCCTTTGTCTTTGTTTTTTATTGTTTAGCTTACGATCAGGTCGACCCTTGGGTAGCTTACATTACATGCATGAGTCAAAGTATGGTATGCGTGCGACTAATCTATTTCGTTGATTATACCAATTTTAATTATCTGTCGGATCACTGTCCATTAGCATGACCAAATTTGAAAAGTATGAAAGAGTATTTTTACGGTCGTCTGGAAGTTCGAGCTACCACACATTAACATCCGTACGCTTTTCGATAACACCAATTGACATTTGGATTTCAGTTACTTTTTTAGAAAATAATATGGTTTAGTAAATCAAATTAATATTTTTTCCGATTTACATCCTAACGAACTTGGTACCGAACTAGTTTATGATACGATATTATATCAGGACATATTAGTATTGGATACTATTTTAGATAATTTTTAAATTTATAAAATAGTTACTCAATTTTTTTGAAAATTATAAAATAGTCCATTATCATATTGTACAATCGTACTGTATATTTTTAACCATGTTTCTAAAAACTATAATCATAAATAATAATTTTAATTTTAATTTAATAATTATTAATAAATATAATTACATTTATAATATATTTTTAAAATATATAAATTTTAAATAAATTTTAATTTAATAATTAAAATTATATAAAAATAAATATTAGTTTATAAATAATTATTATTAAATAATTTATTTTAAAAATATTTTAATTAATACATTATTAATAAATATTATATAAAATATTAATATTAATTTAAATAAAATAATTTATTTTAAAGGTTTATTTAATTTATAATTATTATTAGTAATAAAAAAATTTATTTTATTTTAAAAACAAAAATTCACAATTCTCAATAATTATAAAAGTTAAAGTAAATAAAATAACTAATTAAAAAATTTTTGAAAAAAAAGAGAGAGCAAGAAGAGTTTAAATTTTTTTGAAAATTTTGTAAAAATGTCCCTCTATTTTTAAAATTTTAAATATCGGCCGGCACCAATTGATATTTAAACTCGGTACAATTGATCCCTGGTATCGTATCGATTTTGGTCCGGTACATATTGGTATCTAAAACACTGGTTTACATTAAATATAAGTAAAAAAAAGAAAAAGAAGATATTTTCAATTAATATATTTTTAGAGGAAAAATGTTTATTTTATCTATTATCTAGCTGTAAAGATTTACTAACAATAGCAATGTTTTAAAAACCCAATTTGTTTGACTAATTTAATAGTAAATGTTAATTTTTCATTTGATTTTTAACTTTTGTTTCGATTTAGTTTATTAATCTTTATTGCTAAAAACTGATTAATTTATTAATTCATAAGCTAGTTTTTATAAATTAATCAATTTTTATAAACTACAATAAACCAATTGATTTTAATTTAGCAGTCTCTATATATGTTCAATTAAACTTAAAATTTTCAATAATAGATGATAGTTTTCTTCAATCATTTTTCAAATTTTTTAGTTTTATTCAATTTTTAATAAATTTTATGACGATCTAATACCGGTTGAATCTTTTAAATCTTAAACTTATCATTTTACTGATTTAACTTTCGTTCTAGTTTTTAAAACATTATTAAATAGCAATGTTAAAGGTAATTGTAATATGAAAGCAGAAGAAGCTGATTCCGGATGGAAACCTTCCAAAAGGAGTAAAGCAAAATCTATAGAAGACATTAAAGAAAAGGTAGAGATTTGGTCAATCTAAAATGCCTTCATGACCATTTAAGTACCATCATCTACCTCGTTTTATCTTTAAATTAATGTATAATTAATCATTTTAAGGACCCATATTTACACAAATTATGTCATGTTCAAGAAGGCGTGAGAACATTATTAACTGTAGAACCTATCAATTATATGAACTAGATATTAGGAGACACTAGGGTTCATTTGTTCATGGAGTAATAAAATTAAGCTTAAGCTAATTATTTAAATCGTAAATACTCAATTTGCAATTTGGGGGAGTTTATGGTTTGCTTTCTAAAATGTTATGTTTTATTAAATATTATATTTAAAATATACAATTTATAAATTATACGTATAATTTATTGAATACATATATAAAAATAATAAATATTCATCAAATAAAAATTTAAATTGTTCTTTACCCTCATTTTCATTATAAATTTATTTTTGTATGTACAACAACAACATTCAGTATAAATCTCACTATTATGTGAAATCTGAAGAGGTCCAATAATGCACAACCTTATTTTAACTAGTAGATTGTTATTTTTGTATTTATTATACTTAATTATTAATTTAAAGCGAATGTTAAGTGATTTTAGTTTTGTAATTTAGAAAGTGAAAATAAGACTGTATATGTTTAAAAGATATATTATTAAATTTTTACAACATATATATATATATTTAATATAAAGCTATAATTGGCTTGAAGATTTTTATGTTTGTCTGAGGCAGATATGTCCGAGTGTGCTACTCCAAAGAGTGGGGCCAATCCACAGGCTAAGTGGCTAACACCCGCATGGTTCAGCCTTTTTCAGCAACCCCAACGGACCCACCTCCCATACGACTGCACCTCCTCTCACCGGCAACGCGTGCTTTCATGTCACTCTCCTTCTTTCTATCTCCTCTGCCCTTTTTACTTTCTAGTTCTAAACACTAGTGACTTCCATTATTTTAGATTCGTTGAAACTCTGGATTGATAACGAAAGATAGAGATTTGTGCAGTTTTTATCTACACATAAACCCCACATTGCATGTGAACGTTATCATTTTTCTCGATAAGCACGAGCAAAACTCTACTTAGTTTTCCTCTATTTGCAGTATCAAATTTTGTCTTTACGTATGACGCTTGACTCTTCTGTTTTTCCTTCACCTTCACGCAAATCCATTTCTACAGTCCCAACATAACAGTGACAAATTGTTCCAGCAGTTCTTCCCCACCACAACAGGAGATCTATACATTGATTATATCTATGCATTACACCCATGAGAAACATTAGTGTGCTCTCCAAGTCATCAATATGTGAGAGTAGTGTAGAGTTATGCAAGTACATTTATATAATTTATATGCTAGCTTTGATGGGATTTCCTAACTTCCACACATTCACATGGCCAATTAAGGGCTACAATCATTGTGTTGGGTCTTCTTTTGTGTGTGATAATTAAAAAGTCTACCAACTCGTTCCCACCTCGAATATACTAACATTTCTGCAAATGAGTCCCCTTTGATCCTTGAAGCTTATTTTATCACATAATTCACGCTTCTGCAAATATTGGATTTGAGATCCTGTGGCCAGTCCATGAGTTTTTGGACTGTTATGTAAGGTACCCACATAATGTACGGTGGAGATCTAATTGCCGGCGGGCCATTTGATGCCACCTTCATAAGCTTCCCTGTTATCTAACTACATCTTCCATATAATATTGGTATGTACATAATAGGGACAACTATTTGTTGGGGATATAGAATTCTTGGTTGCATGTGATTCACCTTAGCAGGCTAAGCTGTTCTTTTTGATGATTGTCTGAAGCAATGTAGGGCCTTGCGATCCTCAGCTACTGTAAACATAAATATAATATCATCTGACTAATGTTTTGTCATTCTATGTATGTGGTTACTGTTATAGTTTTCTCAAATATTTTTTATGCCTGCAGTGCTGGACCTGTCTGGGGCATCTCTTTCACAAAACTTTAATAACATTGGCCAATGAACTGGGATTTGTTTGGCATGCCTCAAAACCCAGATGAAACACTACTTTGGTATCTGTGTTTATGTATGTGAGAGAGAGAGACAGATATTGAGAAATGGAGAAAGAATCTTAAATTCCTCTTCAGCTCATATTCCATCTTTTGCGGTATATACGGACGGAGAATGAAAAGCAAAGGCCTTTCATATAGATACAAAGCTGTGGCTGGTTGAAAGTTTTTTGTTACAACAAGGTGTAGTATTGTTGGCCTTTTCCTGGAAAGAATTTCATTCCGCTCTGCTTCTTCTCGACCTTTAGAGCAAGCTTTTTATCTTCCCAGCTGTTGAAACTATTTGAGGTCAGAAGGTAATCAAATATTGCGCCTTTCTTGCCTGCCTTTTTCCAATTCCAGGGATTCTGTGTAACGAAACTTGGAAGCATTGAAAGATAAAATATAGTACACCAGTTTGATTCCAGTTTGTCGTTTTCATGTTATCGTCAATTATCAAGTTCTTGCCCTTATGGCTGAGTGCTCTTTGAGCTAAATATCTCACCTGAAGCATGTATTACTAATCATATTACTAATTCTATACAATCTGCCTACTTCCTGGAAGACTTATGATATTGCTAATTCTGCCTTTAGATTCTTATTTAACGATACAGATAGATAAAAGAAGTACACCACTGATCATCAGTTTCTTCAAATTAATGTCCAACTACATATTTCCTTGAAAACTGCATGCATCTCTTCTTTTTTTTCGGTGTTCTAATTTTGAGGTTTTTAAACTGGAAGGTTGTGTATCGTAATAAGGACCATAGGATATGAGATGACATATGAATCTGATGCTTCATGTTGGAAGATTTTTTGTGGTCGAGGGCAAGTGGATACAGAAAAAACAAGCTAACAAACAGACAAATTAAACCGAGTAGTTGAGTGATGTTACAGATTGTGCATTTACATTATTATTCGATATTAATGCTATCCTTTTTCAGTACGTTTTCTAACTAAAACTCCTGTTCATTGAACCAAAAGCCCCCCCTTTAAATTGTTCCATTTCCCCTCGTTTTACAGGTGGAAGGCGTCAGTTGCAGATAAATCTTGAAATGTTATCCTGATGAAGTCCTGAGCACAAATTCTTGTAATGGAAGAGGTCGTCGTTTACCAGTTCAATAAAAATCCGGTTCTATAGTGATTGGTATAACCACAGCTAACAATCCTTTTAATGGAGAAACTTCTTAAGCCTTATGATAAGGAATACATGAGGATGGCCATGCTGAAGCATGAACAAACGTTCAAAGAGCAGGTAATTTTTCTCCAAGGTTTTTATTTTGGTCCTAGTCTCGACTCTGAATTGGTAATTATAAGCCTGAAAATGCTGTTGCAGGTTAACGAACTTCACCGATTATATCAAGTACAGAAGGTACTTATGAGAAGAACTGAAAGCAATTATAGCCCTGGTTCAAGGAATCGAGAACTATGGAACTCCAAGAAAAACATTAGTTTCAACCATGCTAATAATGCTCATGATATGCAACCGAAGTCGATGGCGAGTTTTGACTTAGAGATGCCAGCAGAAGACTGTGTTGCAGAATCGAATTGTATCGGAGTCTTAGACCCCATAGATGAAAGTGAGATCGAGCTAACGCTGGGGCCGACAATCTTTACTCGGAAAAACAAACCCGAGACACCTCGGACTTCAGACTCAGGACCAAGCTTTTCTTCATCTTCCACAGGATCAAGCCACATCAACAGGACAAATCAAGGAAACCATCAAGCAGCTTATGCAACAAGAGAAGCAAATGTGAGGGAATCAATTGTTCAGGTTCCTGATGTGACCTTTGAGGGCCAAGGTGGAAGAAAAAACAATGTTGATGTTGAAGAACAATTTAGACAGGAGAGACTGAAACAGCCTTCTTGGCTTTTCCAAGTTTTGAGTCTGAACATGACCTGAAATATCTGCTTACTTTAATATGATGAGAACCTTTTAGACTTGTTCCCATCCACTAATTCCGTAATTGATGTGTGGATTTTTTTTTCCTGCTTAGATTCTTGCTTGATGCGTGTCTTTCTTGTGTAAAGATATCTTGTTATTTCGTTGCTTGCCAAACAATTATGATCTAATTAGCAAATGCAAACGCTCGACTTTGCCTTACTTTTCTGAACTTTCATTACGTACAAGATCATCTAAATATAATACTGGCCTGCTTTCAACATCATCAGCAAACTTTTCACATTTCTGTAAGCATACGCATTCCTTAACATAACTAGAAATTCCAATCTTAATCAACAAGGTCTATGTGACTAATGTGAGCCTAACCTTACTGGGTATAGATCCTCCACGAGCAGTCACGGATGAAAGTCGAGGAGGCACTTATCCTTTCTCCGAAATCACCAAGCACAAAACCTCCATAGTGATGATTGGAATGATGTAAATAGTTTCTATTTCTTGGTCCGAACGGTGAGTCTTCGTTTGAGATAACTTCTGCTCCTCCTGTAAACGGTTCATACATCTGCAGGACTAATCACTGGCAAGTGGACTCAACTATTTTGGTGATGAAATATAGATTTTCTGGATGAGGGACTCTTGTGGATCAGGCTCATATATTTTAATTTCATTATGGAGGAATTATGAAAAAGTGAAGCTTATGGCTCATTGTACGACTAGTGGATCAGAAGGGTATTATTAACTGGCAAGTGATTGTCCTTCGACCAGAGGTGATTCTATAACCTATTCCTTTTATAATAACTTAGTCAGTAGCATTTAAATATAAAAAGAACTATGTAAAAATAGTTGAGTAAGTTAAAAGAAATTTAAAATTTCTAGAAAACTTTACTGGAGATTGCTCAATTTGTATTCCCCTTGTTTTCACTACAAGAAAATTACAAATTAACGACATAAAATTCTTGAAGGAAAAAATTTTGTAATAAATTAGTGACGGAAATTTTCGGTCGGTAAATTTGTTGAAAAAATTGGTATTTTGTGATGAAAAAATGTCTGTAAAGGTGGAGGAAATTTATTTATTAACAGAATTTAGTGATGGAATAATAAAAGTCATCATAAAAATAAACGACAATGGTTTGCGGTAAAAATAAGCGACGAAGTTTACCGATGGAAGACATTTCCGTAGGTAAATTACCTACAGAAACTCCATTTAGGTGGTAATTTACGTACGGAACTATCATTCCATTGGTAAATTCAAATGACGTCGATATTGTTGTTTAAATTTAAAAGAAAACGATGTCGTTTTATTGTTAAGAAAATTAAATTAAATTCAAACGAGGCAAGTCATTATTGTTTTTGTAAAATTAAATATTCATTAACTCAACAAGAGTATGAAGTATGTACAAGTAAAATTAAATATTCATTAACTCAAAAAGAGTATCTAGTATAAGTATGTCAAACTTCGTTATATTGACAAGATATAATATATGATTCATTGTCATGTGCAAAAAAAATTCATATTAAGCAAGTGTTCTGCTTAGCGTTTAGAGAAATATATTGATGCAAGTAGGGGTCAAAGAAATTGCACTAGTAAGGACATAACATTAAGATATCTATAAGACTTAGGGAACAGTATAGAAGAAGACTAGCTAAGAGAATTATAAACAAAATAGTGTTGACAACATTTAAATTTAGTGGCAAACTACCTAGTTGGTTATACTTTTTTTTTTTCATTGTGTTTTATGTTATTATATGTTGACCATATATATATAAAGGCTATAAATGTGACAAACTGTTATTTTCAATCTATTTATGGATTGAATTATTATATATGATCTTTTTTTTTCCCTTAACCTCTCACATATCCAACTTCTTATTTATGTTTATGGCTATAAAAAAGGCAAGTAAGTACACTTTACTTGGATAATGAATATGTGATTCCTTTTTTTCTTTTAGGTTGTATAATTTGATTATGGAAATTAGGCAATTTATTTGACATTGATTACTTCTTCCCTTAAATTAATTTTCTTGAGAAATGAAATTAATTATATTAATAAAAATAAGAGTTTAAGTTGAATGAAATATAACAATCAAAGTTGTTATAACACAAAATGGCGCAAAACTACTAAGAAAACCAACACTTAATAAGGAATTAAACATAAGGCAAAAGAAGACCAAGTCTTTGACTACAACATTATAATAATTCATTGAACTAGTTGAAGATCAACTGTCTTTATATTCAACTTAATGCAACTTTGTTAACTATAAACCTAAAAAGAACTTGGAACTTCTATGAACCATATAATATTTGGTAAAAATAGATGTTGATCGCTATCAGGGACTTATTACAGCTTATGTCTTGAGCATTTTTCGTTTTGGCTGCTTGTGCTATTACATGCATATTTATACCTATGCTTAATTCAAGACTTATCAAAAATTAGCCAATTGTTTATTGTCTTTCTTGCAGGCAGTGTTCTATGTTGAGGAGCGTCGATAATTGGTCCTAGTAGATTAAAAAATCAATTTTAGGTACCCACACAAACTTGGTCCTTAGAGATTAGTTCTTAATTTTTATTTCAACCCATAACTTTTTTGGTTTACTTCATAAGCATTATTTCAAAAAGAAACTATTATAGATATGTCTATAATCACATAAAATAGTATTTCACATGATGAGAATTGAAAGTGCTATTACCATATGAGAAAGACCTTTAAGAGTATAACTTATATGCATTTAGAGTTAGAGGATGTGGGTTATATAATGTTTCTTTTTGACATGTAAGGGATTAGGAGTTCTCTTTATGTGATAGCGGAGCCTAACAAATGGTTTAGCATATGCTATGCTCTTTTAATGAAAATATGACCTATGGTGATTTAGAGAAAATGCCATGCTTCTTTGTTTCTTATAAGGTCCATATTAAATGGGATTTGGAGTTCTTTTTGTGTGATAATAGAGCCTAATAAATGATTAACATATGATATGCTCTTTTTATGACAATATGACCTATGGTAATTTAGAGAAAATGTGATGTTTTTTTATTTCTCATAAGGATTTATATTAAATAGGAGCAAGTATCATGCCTTTATGCTTATAAAGAGACCCATAATGATTGTGAGTTTGTTTCATACCATTTTAACAAGAAAGAGGCCTATATGAATGAGAAGGAGGTTGTAAGTTCTTTTGAGATGACCTTGCATAAAAACTGTGCCGATTTTTACCTTGAGTATTATACCCTCTAGGTTTAGAATGTGATCTATACATGAATTTCCTTTTGCTTATGACTTAGAGGATGATAGATAGGCACGTATTTTTTGTAAACATTTAAAAATGCAATACGATCATGTGAAGATTCAGACATAGTCTCATCATATAATTACTTGACCCTTATAAAAACATTCTAGGCATTCTTTAATGCAATTCCTTAAGTGAAAATAATTCCATACCTATCATTAAAGTTATTTTCAGCTAAAAAATAAACACTTGGTATGCATGAAACCAATTGCATATCTCACGGGAGGTTTAAAAAATAAACACTTAATATGTATGAAAAAAATGGTTATGCCAAAAAACTTAAACAAAGTTAATTGTTGTCTTTGTCCATAATAATGGTTTTGCATAATAACGTTTTTTTTGTATAATAATGGTTATGATCTTGCGAAAAATTTGTATGTTGTCTTTGTCCATATGTGGTATTGAAAAAAGTGGTTATGATCAAATTGAGTTTAATTGTTCTTTTTCAAGCAGAGATCGAGATTTCAATGGCTTAAACAATGTTATAAGTTGTAGGATATGAAAACATTAATAGAAGAGAAACAAAATATGCAATACACAACTTAAATCTCATGTATATATGTACCTATGTTCAATTCAAAACTTATCAAAAGTTAGTTAATTATTTATTGTCTTTCTTGCAGGTCGTGTTCTGTATTGAAGAGTGTTGATAATTGTCCAACCCCATCCATCTTCTTTGTAGTTTGCGATTGTCCATCTATCAAGGTAAATGATTCAACTGAGTATTAATTCAAACTTAGTATTGACTTGTAGGTGATTAATTCAAACTTAGTATTAACATAAGAAATTCATGTAATTGACATGATATTTCTTTGCTTAATAAACCCTAGGATAGTATATAGGCTAGAAACTTATGATGTAACTCCTATGAGGCTTATCGGTGAAAAATTCCATGAGGCTAGGAGTTACAATGAGAACTTACTTTCTCGATTCATCTGGTCTAACAATGTCATATACCATAGTATTTATTTAAAATCAAACTTTGGAAAAGAATTTGTAGGTGACTAATTCAAACTTAGTATTAACATAAGAAATACACGTAATTGACAGGACAATTCTTTGCATAAAAAACCCCTAGGATGGTATATAAGCTAGAAACTTGTGATGCAACTTTCATAAGGCTTATCGATGAAAAATTCTATGAGCCTAGGAGTCACAGCGAGAATTTGTTTTCTTGATTCATTTGGTCTAACAATGCCACATACCATAGTGCTTACTTAAAATCAAACTTTGAAAATGAACTTGTAGGTGATTGATTCAAACTTAGGACACAAAGCTATCGAATTCTATGATTTCTCAAGAATTCACACAAGAATCTTCTAATTTATAGCTATTCGTTTAGTCCTCAAATGGTCGCTTAATCATTTTTCAATTTATGTGGATGACATTTTCTTTTAGCTGGTGATAGTTTTGAGAAAGTTGATGTTATCAAAGGGTTTTCTTCGTACAACTTTCAACATTAAAGATTTGAGGCCATTAAAATTTTTTCTTGGCTCGGAGATTACCCCATCTAGTGTTGGAATTAATATATGTAAGTAAAAATTGTGTTTTTGAATTTTTTAAGGAAACTGATTTTATTTATTGTAAACCAATTTTCACTCTTTTAATTTTAATAAAAAATTAATAAAACAATATGTAGGTGCCTTTTTTACTTCTTAATGTCACTTCTTACAGGATATTGGTTGGCCAAATTGCTTTATTTGGCTCATACTCACATATGTTGTCTATAAATTAAGTCAATATATCGATAACCTAAGTACAATTCATTTATAGGTTGCTTATAAGGTATTAACATATATTATGGATAATAAAGATCAAAACTTTATCTTTCCTTGTAATTCTTCTATGATATTGGAAGGTTCTTATGACTTAGAAAGTGATGATTGTCCAATCACTAAGGTGGAATTGGTTGTCAATGAGTTTTGTAATTATGAAATCATATGGTGGGATTGGTTGGTTTCGTTTTAGAGGGAAAATGTTCACAGACCTGTAAAAACTTAAGGGAAATGAAGGATCTAATGAGGTGTAAAGTAAAGATTAAACGTTCTATAAGATTAATATGGATACTACCATAACGATTATTATATCTAACTATGAAATCACTTTGTTAAATAACAATTCTGCGTAAATGAGTAATGTTGATAGATCTTGGATATATAGACAATTAACACCTGATGATTTCATTAATCCTGAGTTTGTTGAGGGAGTTCAAGTTATTATTGACTATGCATGTTGTCAACCTACATATATAGATGGTCCAAAGATTAGATGTCCATGTGAAAAGTTCAAATACATTCGTTTTCTTCCTATTAGGGATGGCAATGAGTAGGGTTCGGTTCGAGTATTATTATAACCATATCCATATCCATATCTATTTTTTATGACTCAACCCATATTCATATCCATATCTATCGGTTTTTAATATTTACTACCCATATCCAAATCCATTGGATTGTTCGGATTTTTGGATATCCATCGAGTTATATAATACATAAAAATATAACCTCTAAATAGAAAATATAAAGAACAGATTTTAGCTAATGCTCCAAATCAAAATTACTTCAATAATAATAAGTCAAGATTTTAATTTGTATGTCTTTAGAAAAACCATAAAATTGGAATAATAAAAATCATAATGAGAGTGCAAAGATAACATATATTTTTCACAATCAAGAACTGGAATAAAGACTTAAATATCGAAAGCTTCAAATTATCTTTACGTGAACTCCACATCATTCAAAACTCCATCTCCGTATCATTTGCATTATTATCATCCTATAAAAAAATAAAATATGATGAAAAATGTGAGAACTGATGAGTAAAGTGTGGATTTTAAAGCTGCTTCTTCTAATATTAATATTTTATTATATTTAACATAAATATTCAAGAAAAACAAAAAAATAGAGTTAATAAAAATGAGTAAGATATGGGCATCCATCGGTTCAGGTTATCACTAGACCCATATCCAAATCTATATCCACATCTATGTTTTAGCATCCATTTAAAATCTATTTTTTAGCCTCCATGTCTATTTTTTGAGTCAGATAGTGCAAATATTAATCGGGTTGAAAACTCACTGTCATCCCTACTTCCTATTGATTAAGTGAATTTCTATTTGTTAAGAAAACGATTTGTTCCAAATTATTTTTAGTGGACACGACATGGGGAGCTATTAATTTGTAGCACCTCAAGGGGTAATGAAGTAAAACCGTCAATAAATGTGGACGAAGTATCTTTTGGGATTTGCAAAATTGGAAAACTACTTTGAAATGTCATAATCTAGATGTGATGTATATTGAAAAAATATTTTTAATAATTTGTTCAACACCATAATGAACATTGAAGGGAGGATAAAAAACAATGCAAAATCACGAGCTGATTTGAAACTTTTTTGTAGAAGGAATGAGTTAGATAAGATTTTTGCACTAGTAAACATCCAAAAGCATGTTACACTTTGGACAAAAAACAAAAGGAAATTTTGCGTCAATGGTTGAAAAGTCTAAAGTTTTCCAATGATTATGCTTCGAACTTGGCAAGGTATGTGGACATAAGGAAGTATAAATTATTTAGGATGAAAAGTCATGATTGTTATGTATTTATGTAAAGGTTAATTCTAATTACATTTCGAGAGTTGCTACTGAATAAGATTTGGGAAGCTATAATATAATTAAGTTTGTTTTCAAAAGCTTAACATCATCTGAAATAAAGTTGGCTGAAATGGAAAACTAAAAGGAAAATTTCAGTTATCTTGTGCAAATTAGAAGGGATTTTTCCTCCAAACTTCTTTGACTATGTGGAGCATCTATCCGTATATTTAGCACATGAGACCAAACTTGTTAGTCTAGTTCAATATCGGTGGATGTATCCGTTTCAGAGGTAATTATAATTAATATTTAAGTAAAAGTTATAGCATATTTTAATCACATAATTGTAATAACCTTATTTGTAATATTTGCATTACTTAAGAAAAATGTCAAAAACAAGCTAAAGTTGAAGGTTTGATATGTAATGCTTATTTAGTAGAGGAAGCAAGTACATTTTGTTCATATTATTTTGAATCGCATGTGTATACAAGAGAAAGAAAAGTTCCTTGTAATGATGATAGGGGAGAAACGGGTGGTGTTGATGGTAACTTATCCATTGGCACATATCCTAGAGAACATACGGATGGTTAACAAGAAGAATATTAACAAAAGAAGAAATAGAGGCTATCCATGATTACATTTTATTGAATTAGCAAGAGGTTTAACCTTTCATGCAGTAAGTTTAAGTTGGATTTGAAATTTATTATTTGAGTTTTCGAAGTTAGCATTGTTCACAATTAAAATACATAATAATTATATTATATGAGGAATAGTTACATAAGCTAATGCCCGAAAAAACACAGGATAATATCAATAAAGTAGTTGAAAGAAACTTTCCTCGATGGTTCGAGTAATATGTAATTTTTCACTTGCAATAATTGAAATGGTTGAATTATTATATCAAAGTGTTTAAATGACATTATAATATTTAATATGATAAATTTTTTATATAGGCCTCAAAAAATTCAACAGAGAATAAGTTCATATGTGATCTTACGAAAGGACCTTTACGAATTGTTAAATCGTATATAATGAATTTTGTTAATGGATATAAGTTTCACACAAAATATCATAGTCAAAGCATAACAATAGTAAATAGTGGAGTTTTCATACAAGGAGAATTGATGGATTACTATAGTAAAATTATTGAGATGCTTGAAATTGAGCACCCCGCATTGCCAATAAAACGGATATGATATTTTAGTATGAATGGATTGATCCAACTCCTAATATTGGAAAAAAATGTATAGTCGATACAATCTGGTTAAAATCAACCAGAGAAGAAGATTTAGACAATTTGTACCTTTCCTGTTGGCGATGCAAGCGATCCAGGTGTATTATATCCCTTTTCCCAACTTACAATGAGATAAGTTAGATTGGTTGGCCATTTGCAAAGTAAAACTTAGAGGTGTTTTTGAATAACATAGAAAAGGAGAAAATAAGAGTATTGAAAATGAAACATTTCAGGAAGATATTTATGAAATAAATGCATGCGTAACATATGATGAGAATGAACCTTTGAACGATTCAAATAATGAGAAAAAGAAGATGATGATGATTTTAACTTACAATTAAATGATGATAACGATTAATTTGTGTTTGTAATAGAATATTATATGAATAAATCTATTATTACATCAATACTATATTTTTATATATTTAATTTATATTGTCTTATTACTGGAATATTCAACAAAATGTGAATTTTATGTTAAAAATATGTTACAAAAGAGAAAACAAGAAATGATGTGGCCAAGGGTCAGGTTACCACCATTTGGACGAGCCAGTGCAGGTCTAGGTGAAGGATCACATTCTGTAGATGCTACAGAATCAGGTGTTGTAAGTCCAGCTATTGTACATCCAGATGAGGCATTAACTTCCTAACTTACAATCCTTATATAGTTACCTTATGTACCTACTGTTACACCATCTAGCAACCCTGCTATATCATTCACCACCCCTATACCGACAGAGATATCAAAGATAAATGTTATGGATGAAAGAGGCGGCCTCCAATCTAGAGTTAAGGGAGTTGATGAAAGAACTTATATCACAATTGTTAATAATTTATAAGTGAAATTCTAAAAATTTTGTAATATATGATAACACCATAGGTTTATAATGAAGTTATAGGTTTTGATTTGAAAATGATCTAAAATAGCTTATATATTAGGTTAGTTCCGTCTGGAATGTGCTCCAGAAATATCTGATCAAAGTTCAAGGAGAAGATAAATCTTGAGGGTTATATATGAAAGAATATCTCTCAAGCGATAAAGGATTTTTACTATCGGGAGTTTGAGGTACAAAAATTATATTCTTTAATCTTTTTTATTTTATCTAATTTTATACATTAATTAGATAAATATTTTATTTTATAAGTACTTATAGTATGTTTTTTTTAGAAAGAATTTTTTTGAGATTCAAAATTTGATGATATAATTTATAATGTATGGGAGAGGTGAGCTCATGTACATTATAGAAACTTTCTTAGTTTGATACACAAGAATAGTGTACGACCTTACATATATGAAGAAATATGGACTTATTGATAGCAGCATTGGGCATCACCAGAGGCAATGTCCATTTCAGAATGCAATTCTGCAAACAGACGTGAAGGACCAGGGGGAGAGAGTTTACCTATACACTAAAGGATCTATGACCCCCTAGGAGCATACTGAGAAACTTGTAAGTATATAAATTTTACACTTATATTCTAATTTTTGTTCTTTGATGTATGAAATTTAGAATGAAAATATATGTATATTATAGAGAATGATAATTTTATAAATGTCTGGTGCCATTAATGACTGTATTGTTGAGTAAATTTTTTTATCAACAGGTGAAAAATATCACAAAAATAGAGGAAACTCTGCCAAATTTGTTTATAAATTATAGTCCACTTATAACACTTTATTCTCATCCAGGAAAAGTCTATGGTCAGGAAGCCTATACTACATCAACTCTTTTTCCACACCTACACTAAGAAGCATGATGATGTGACCTTCGTCAACATTCGATATAGAGAATTTAATGTATGTAAAATTTATACTTTAATATTAATTCTTAAAATTATCACTTATTAACATAAACAATTATAATGATAAGATCAAATATAAGAAAGTATTCAATGATAGTCTCAACACTCTGAAACTGTTGATGAGAGTTAGACATATCTTGATGCAGTGGGTGGTAAGGACCGTCATGTAAAGATCTTCGACTTAAGTTCATTTGCAGACACATACTATTCACAATCCTTCACATCCAGTACAACTAAATCTAGTAGGCAGTCCGCATTCAATGAGAGAGTCATTCAGCTTGAGAGCATAGTAAAGAGGCTAATGGAGTATATAGCCCAATTTCGTCATGAGGTGGATAAGTTGAAGGGGAGATGTAGTACCTCATCGCAATAGTTAGAGCATTCGTTTTCACCAATTGCACAACTTAAATAAATAAGTGAATGTAAATGTTTTGCTACTCTTAAGTAATTTTGTATTAATTCTTAATTTACAATTATTTTCAAGATACTTACTGTTGTACATTATAACTTTTTTATTATCAATCAGGATAATTTTTATTTTATATGATCAATTAACTTATTTAGAGAAATTAAAAGTAGAAAAAATCAAAAGATTATTAACAGAAAATTTGGGAAATTTATTTATGATAATTTCAACCACGACCAACATAAAATTGTAATTCCATTGGGAAATTTAGCGACAGACATTATTTACCTATAGGTAAAAGTTATCGAAGGAATGACACTTTTTGTCAAAAGATTTAGCGACGAACATTGTTTGTCTGTAGGTATATTTACCAGTGGAATAAGAATATTATATAGGTAAATTTACCGAAGAAAAAACAACTTACGATCACTACTGTTCTGACGGATGTGTAAAATTTCGTTGCTAAATGTATCGATGGAATTAGTGTGTTTTGTTGCTAAATTTTCTTAAGGAATTACAAAATTTCATTGCTAAATTTACCAACAGAATTGACATTTTTTGTCGCTAAATTTGTGACAGATTAGAATTATTCATTGCTAAATTTTACCAACGACCATTTCTCTGATGACAAGTTCCGTCGTTAATTTTCGTTGCCAACCGATGGAATTAAAACCAAAATTTCTTGTAGTATTTGTTTATGAATTAATTCTTTAGTAGAAGATTTGGACTTTTAATAAATTAGTTTTGAGTTATTGGGAGAGGCTTAGAAACCTCATCCTAACACCACTATAAGGGTGTTATTAACCAATAAGTGATTGCCATTCCACCAGAGGTGATTCTAACACTATTATAAGTGGTGTTGTTAACTGGTGCTGGTAGTTGTTGGTGAAATTTTCATTTATATACTAAATTAGGTTTTAAATTTTTGCAATAAAAATATATATAGTATAGAAAAATAAGGCTCGGGCTAGGCCTAGACTTTTACAAAACCTATATGTTCAAGAAAAGAACAAAATTTTTGAACATTAATAGGGTAAGGAAGAGACTGAACAACATTAATTTTATTTTTATCTACCTCTCACCCCTCTAGTTGAATCTATATAACCCAAAACAATACATTATTCCACCATAAAATAACATTTTCTAAAGTTTAAAACAAAGTTAGTTCCCATACATTTTTGCAACACAAGTGCCAGATTATGCAAACAATTATAGAATGAACCTCCATACATGGTAAATTCATCTATGAGAACCTCTATAACATTCTCTAGACTAGCAAGTCTTTTCCAAGTTATTTCCATTAACTATTGGCATATAAAACAAATTGTATCATAATATGATACCTATCGCCACAGGGGATAGTTGGAAGCAATTTCGGGACCATAATTTTGGTCATTGATTACAACTAATTTGAATATAAGTTTTTCAACATATTTTTGTTAAAACACTTTCATGCAATAGTTTTAAATATATTTTGGGACATAATAGAACATAACAGTAAGTGGTAACATAATGATCTTGTTAATTTCCAACCAATACTCATAACAACTAGTGACGATTATTGTACCTAAAACCATGTTTCATTGATATATAACTACTAAGGAGATAATCACACATATGGCTAAAGCTATCTTATTTAATGCAATTACACTTCATTTACTGTAAGGCTTACATAAGTTTTTATTTGGAACATATTTATATAATTTCTTTATGTTTGAATTTAGTACCTTTCATGAAACCCTCTAACAACTATTTTAATTTTCACTGAACTTAGTCTACAACAAAGCTAAGCAATTTCTGGACTATCATAATTTCTATATAGCTCTGTGACTTTAAAACCAATTCATCGAACTTTCATTCTTAACAGAACTTTCATCGAACACTTGGTACGCTACATAAATCTATCTCTAATTTGTTTCAAATCTGTTGTCTTTTTTCATTATTCACTAACATTAACATAGAAAAACAAACAACCTATTAACAACCAAAATAAACCATCACAACTCAATCCACACAAACAAAACTAATGAAAATAAAATCATTTAACAACACAAAATGAAGCAGAAAAATAAACCCAATAGCAGGGACAACCAACCTCAACAATGGAAGCAAAGATGACAAATGAACACAGACAATGGACGGACGAAATAAGACAGATCTGTCAGAGATGGAGGACACGAAGAAGAACAGAAAATGAAGAAGAAAACGACAGAAAAGAAGAGAAGAAAGTTCAACATTTGTTGATTTTAAAAGGAAAATGACGATTACCTTCTAATTTAAACGACATCATTTTCTTTAAGTTTTAATTTACCGATAGAAATTATCTCTGTCAATAAATTTTGTTGGAAATTTTAGTCGAGAACCATTGGCGCCTATTTTTACAACTATATTTGCTAGTCTGTCGCTAAATTCTATCACCAAAGTTAGCGGTAACATTTCGTCCTCTTTTAACAATGGATTTTTTTATTCCGTCACTACTTCACTACGGATTTTTTTGTTGGTATTTTTAATTTTCTTGTAATATGTCTTTCCAAATAGGTGATCATCTCCATTACTTTGTAGAAATAAGATGAAACAAAATTTAAGCAATTTATCTAGGTAATAGATGAAAGTTCAAGGCTTAACCCATTGATGTTGATGTGAAGTACATCAATGTACATCAATGGTGTAAGGGATTTTTATTCATGACCTAATCTAAAGAAATGATATGTTCTCTCAATCCATCTTGATATGTAAAATGTGAGTTTTAAAGGATAGATTAAATGAGAAAATAAACGATCCCAAATTAGATATTGAGTATGCTTGAACTATTATCTGTATAGTATTTAAAAAAAGATATATGCTCTAACAGAAGAGAGTTAATATGTTACAATTATACCATCTGTGCATTTCTGACTAATAAGAATAGTATAAATCGTACTTTCAACTTATATCGTGTGAGAATCTTTTAAGACTATTTGAACCTCAAATCAAAATACTCTTTTCACTCATCTAAAGAATTAAGTTAATGATTGTTATCTTACAATGTTATCATAAAATTATGAATGATTCAATACAATGAGATATTTTAGATAAGCAAATTAATTTGATTCAAAAGGATTGAGAGATGAAGAATATCATTATAAATTCAAGTTTGCATGAATATGTATTTAAAAATGTCTACCTACTATGTAGAAAACAATATGAATATAAAGTATTTATAAAATGAGAATGAGATGGTGATTGATGCAATAAATGATATAGAGTATAGCAAGGGGTGGTCCAAATAGTGCAAGAAGCTCTTTTAGGACCCTTTTCCAAGAGTTGTTCTGAGTCTTGGATATAAAAGAAGATAATGGGTCAGGATTGAGATACACTAGAGAATATAAAATTATACAAGTTCTGTCATTCATCAACATAACGCAGTTGCATATGGGTGAGACTAGTATTTACAGTGATACCACACAAAAAAGAAAGAGATACTCGGAGGTAAAATATGAACCGAAACAGACAACAACTGAGGCCAAATTTAAGAAATAAACGCAAATCTCAGGATATGGAATGCCTCCGGTCTTTGCTTTGTTTTGTTTTGGTTTTGGTTTTGGTTTTGGAATTGGAGGTTGTGACTCCATCAGCTCGCACAAAAGGATAAAGCTTACCAAGCTTTTTTGAGACAGAGTTTATGAATGACTTTCGAGGCAAATGGGGTTTCTCAGAAGGTGACATTGGGCTGCATACAGCTGATTTGTTTGCAGAGTTTTCAATTTCTTTCAGCTTCATCTTCATTTTCACGAGTTCCAATTTCAGGTCTTGGTTCTCTCTTTTCAAGATTGAGAGTTCATCAGAAACTATGTCACTGGGATATAAACTCAGTTTAGTAGAAAGACCAGGGGAATCTCCACCTGGGAGACTGAGACCACTATTCATAGCATCTCTAAGTCGTTGTTGCTCGTGGTAAAGCACTTGAACCACCGTTTGTACGGGAAGGCGATCGTTCTGAGCTGCATGCGCGCAGGCTTCTCGAGATAGTTTCTGGCAATCCATCAAGCTGCAAACTTTCTTCCTCTCCAAATCACTTAAAGCAGGATGAGCCTATTGATCAAAAACTCAAAACTTATGCTAATGGAAATCCAATAGAAGACATGTATAGTGATAATTACAGTTGGTGATTTTCTTGCTTCAACATCACAAAGTTTTGGAATTTCAGTAGTCTGATAGAACATAATGTATTATTTGAAACATAGCACAAAAATGTGTTTCAAATCCTGCAGAAATAAAGGGGAATTCATGTAAAAGAGATTGCACCTTGAGGTAGATATCTGTGGCCCTGTACATTCCATCTTCTGTTACCCTTGATTGTTCTGGTATAAGTTCAGCAATGCCAATGAATTTTGCAACAGACAAGTTACGATCAGAAGCTATTTCTGCTAGGTAGTTCTCCATCAACTTTCCAACTCGCTCCATATCATTAGGCAACGATGAAACATAATCATCGTGTGGTTGGTGGTGTCCGAATTGGTGCCCATCCACTTCGTATTCAAGGTAATTCATCATTATCCTCTGAACTGTGTCCACATCAAACAATGTATCTCCTGTGAATGAATAGGAAGGGATCAAGAGATCGTCCAAGACCGCCTGTCCTAATTGTAAAGCCATCCTCTTCTCCAAATCAAGCCTGCAAGCAACTGTTGTCTCCAGGTATATCGCAGCTCTAAGCAACATGGAAAGGAAACTAACAGACAATGCATTTTTCTCTCTTGGCAGAAGACTAACTATTGTTTCTAAGACAACTCTCTTCTCATGTTCTTGTCGTGGTTCAATCTTCTTCCTCCCCTTCCCGAACGTTTCCTGCTCCAGAAACAAAGAAGTGAACAAGAAGAACGACACGATCGAATCAAGTCAAGTTTTCAGGTTGCTATCTTACCAAACCTCGCAGAGCTTTCTGTGCATAGAGCATAAGAATAGGTCCAAGGCCATATTGTTTAAACCCTCTAGCCATCATAGCAATCAAGACCCTTTGGAAGATATCAATCCTGAGAACAGTTAAATCTTCAGCCCACCAATCAACTATAGTCTTTGGCTGACACACCGTTGAAGAAATTACGGCATCGCTACTGTCAGCTGATCTACCTAAGGTGGAAAATTGACTCTCTTTGCAGGCTATAAATGCTATCGCATCTATACATCTGCTCACCAATTTCACTTTCTCCGCCAGTGGAATGAGACTTTCAGATAGATGCAAGACAGAAACTGCCCCTGCAAGGCTTTTTAGTGCAACTTCATTCAAATATGCTTCAGTTCTTGCCACTAAGTTTCCAACTGCATAGTCCTCTGTCATCTCTAGATATTCTGCCACGCATCGGAGCATGGCGATGTTTTCTGTACTTATTTCAAAGTTGATTCCATAGCAGAACTTTGCTGCAAGTTCAAATGCTTCTGCTCCACCAGTAATATCTGGAAGTCGGATCTCAGAAAGATCAGAACCACTAGATTCTGATACCAATTTTCTTATGTATCCACACTTGGACACCAATGGAAACTGCAATTCAATTATGAGTAAATTGAAACATCAGCAATGCCAACTAAGGAAGAAGGCTGAGATTCTTTAAGCTGTGATGCGTTGTTTTTTTATGGTAGTTGGGGATATAAATTAGAAGACAGTTCATTTTAATGATTATATTTCTATCATTCTCTTCGAGCTCTATGTGATTATTTAGACCAGGAAAAAAGAGTAGTCAGGATGGACTCACACCTTATGCAATGAAAAAGAGGCTCCTCCAGCATGAACTGTAACGTCACTGGGTATTTCCTGAGAGAATATCCTGTACAATTCCATGGTTAGAGCTCTATTATCAAGTAACAAGAGGCAGAAACTTTCTACGGGGGAAATGACGAAACAGAAAGATAAGTATCAAACCATTCACTGGTTCTCTTCATTGCAGAGGACAGAAGCTCCATCTTTTTGGTGGCCATGTTAGTAGTGCTTGTGGGCACAGATTCTTTCTGATCAAGTCCTACCATTGCAGAGATACAGAAGATCTCTAAATGATCATGTCCTAATCAGGGGCTCAATGATAAGCCATGACAAAGGCTGTGGTAAATGAGCTTGTCTATTCGCTACCCAGTTCTCAGTTGCCTCTTTTTAAATTCTCCAGAGACTGCACTGGGCAATAATGAGAGCTCAAGCTTCCATTTCCCTGTAGTCACAGTCTATAATCCATTTTCAGCCTCAGAAACAATAATGACAGGTTATGAATTTCCAATACTAGGCTTCGTGGATGAAATGTTTCACCGTGTGGTTTGGGATTAAGAAGTTGGATCCAACGGATGAGAGCCCATTCGAGACCTAAAACAAGAGTTTCCACGTGGAAATTATTCACATTCACAAAAGTTTGCACCTTTATTTCCTGTTATATTGTATGTATTCATAAGAGTTAAGAGAAGATGGAGAAAAAAAGTTGTAGACTAAAATGGGGTTATTAGGTATAAGATCTGGACCCATATCCTCAGGACCAGATTTTTTGTACCCTTTATCTAGTACTTTTTGTCCCCTTTTAATATTGACTATCCAATTTATTGCATTAGATGGCTAAGATCAAAGGAGTATTGGTAGATATAGAATAGGGGTACAGAAGATCTGTACTCATATTTGTACCTCTTATCCAGTACTCTGTCTACTTTTGATCTTAACCATTCAATTTATTGCATCGAATGGTTGAGATCAAAGAGATATTGGATAAGTACAGAATAAGGGTACAGAAGATCTGTACCATATATCTCCAATTTTAAGTCCAGGGGTCTCCTTTTTTATCGAGAATTCTCAAATTTGGTCCTAAAGTAATAATAATTAGGATATTTAGTATCTAACTTTTTAATTTAGTATTATATTTTTAATTTTTAATTTAACAACTAACTTTTTAAATTTTATATAAATCAAGTTAAAATTTACAAAAGGTGTCGTCTTGTAATTGGTTATCACGTCAGCGCCTTTTAGGAAGTGGGTCAAGTCGTAAAAAGGCATTCTGTTAGGTGTCAGACATCTTCGAGATGTACTTGGAGAAATGGTTAAGTGATGGCATGAGACTGCTTAATTAAGTGTCGTCCCAAACATAAGATTTTCATGTTTTTCGAAAGGGTTTGACAGATGATTCACTTATGTAAAAGGAGTCCAGATATTTTGTTTAATTTTATAATATTTTATTTTATTTTATAAATTTTAGCTATTTATTTACGTGAATTTTGTGTGAGTCTCGCATAAATAAACACAAAATTTATATAAATAAATGTCTAAAATTTATGGAACAAAATAAAACATTATAAAATTAGACAGAGGATCTTGTATAGTGTAAAAGACTCTAATCGTATTTAAACTGAATTTTATTTGACTTAGTAAAATGGTGATCAGGTCTAGAAGAAGAAGAAGAAAGTTGAAGATTTCAATTTCCCTTTGATTGCATCACTTCCTTTACTCTCCATGTGAAATGAGCTGGAATGGTGGGTTCCGTATCCCTCCACCTATTCCTTTCCGTGTTTTCCTTTTCTCGCCTCTGGTTTCGCTTTCCTTTCCTCCAGCTAAACATACATTACTATATACACGGTTTTTACCAACATGACTTACTCCAAAATTGTAGGCAACAAAGAGGACAGAACACGTCAGGTAACGTTGAAAGTTACGTCTGAGGAATGTACTGTTCCGGTTCTATCTCAGTTGAGCTTTTTCTTTGCGAAGACTTCCATTCTTGGCGATTCCCTTTCTGAACTATCCTGAAGCATAAAGCAAACCCAGTTATCAAGATTGTAGGAAAACAAGGAATATAGTGTTTTGTCCATACCAAAGAAAGCTTTTGTGGATCAGGTGAGGTGGTTAGTGTCTAGCAAAGGCAAACTGTGCATATGCGAGCACGTGTATTTTCTTGGTGCACATTGGCAATAAGCTTTTTCTGCTTTATATAGGGAACATGGAGCTATATGGTGATCCGGAAAAGATGAGCTTGTTCCTACCATTACAGCGAGTTGAAGACTCAAGATGGTCTAAGAACTATCTTAAGTGGAGTGTGAATAATTTTTACACCTGATATATGTATTGATCAAGATGAACATAAATTTGTGGTTGATTTGGAACTATTGCAATGGATGATGGTGCTGCAATTTCCTTGCAGTAAATGAAACAGACTAAGCTTGTAAACATCAGAAGGTCTCATATCTGGAACATCGTCCCCTCACATCATACAGTATCATGGTTCGCTTTCAAATGTTGATGGGTCATACAACAGGAAAGCACCGTTTGATCTCAAATCCACAGTATGTTGTAACTCTGTATCTCGTTGTTACTTCAGGTTGGTGATGCAAATAATGTAACAGGTCCCATAGGTAGACCTACTAAAGACGCTGTATAGCAACTGGCTGTTAAAGGCTTCTAGCTAACTGGCAAAGAGCGATAATTGGCTTTCCCTGCGAATGTTGTCTTCAAGCTTTTTATTGAAGTACATCCAATGAATTCCTGATAAAAGTAGAAGTCTCTGGACAGCATTTAAGTCAGCTTCTGTTTCTTGTTAAATTTCTTTCTCATGCCAATCCAGTATGTCCCTGAGGTCTCATTGTCAAATCCTGTATGCGTCGGCATGCCTAGCAGTTCAAGGTTGAAAAATCGAAGATGATAGTAGATTTTCCAACTTTTCGTGTACGTCTTAGCACAAAAGAAAAATAAAAGCAATCAAAAAGAAATAATGAAAAACACCATAAATTTAGTAACGCAGTTCGACATATTTTGCTTATATCTGCGGGGCTTAATTCTTTCAAAGTGCAATAGATTTACACAAGGTCACACTAAAGCAACACTACTCATTCTTGTAATTATCTCTCAACCTCACTTCCCGTGAAAGAGTTTCACACCCAATAACACGAATGACTCATGTTAACTTCATCAGAAGATTTTACTCAACTACTTTTACTTAAACAACAATTAATAAAAATCGGTGGCATGTTGCCACCGACAATAGTTGTCGGTTTTGTGGGCAGCTAGAGACCACTGCTCACGTGGTTCGGGACTGCTCGAGGGTGCAAGCTCTCTGGGGTCAATTTCCCCCAGAAGTGGTGACTCGGGATTTTTTCCAACAAGAGGTGGACTCTTGGTTGTCCTATAACCTTACCGCATTTGTTTCGGTGCAGCAGGACGCATGGGCCACGATTTTTGGTGTTGCTTGTTGGTTCCTCTGGAAATGACGAAATGGTAGCTTATTCGAACCGGGTTTTATTTGGCCGACTGAAGGTTACAGAGTTATCATGGATTACGTGGGGTGAATTGCCCGAGTCAGGATGCTGAAGAGCTGCGTTTTTCCGGCCCAGAGCTTATCAGTGGATACGTTTGTGAGGTGGTAGAAGCCTGCGACGGGTTGGGTGAAAGTCAATTCTGATGGCGCTATGCATCCTACGTCTACAATGATTTCCGCTGGAGGTCTGATTCAGGATTAGCAGGGGGAGTGGTGTGACGGAT
>JANVCQ010000232.1:4460533-4480489 GCA_025531925.1 Erythroxylum plowmanianum
GTAGATTTTCCAACTTTTCGTGTACGTCTTAGCACAAAAGAAAAATAAAAGCAATCAAAAAGAAATAATGAAAAACATCATAAATTTAGTAACGCAGTTCGACATACTTTGCTTATATCTGCGGGGCTTAATTCTTTCAAAGTGCAATAGATTTACACAATGTCACACTAAAGCAACACTACTTATTCTTGTAATTATCTCTCAACCTCACTTCCCGTGAAAGAGTTTCACACCCAATAACACGAATGACTCATGTTAACCTCGTCAGAAGATTTTACTCAACTACTTTTACTTAAACAACAATTAATAAAAATCGGTGGCAACAAACAATAGTTGTCGGTTTTGTGGGCAGCTAGAGACCACTGCTCACGTGGTTCGGGACTGCTCGAGGGTGCGAGCTCTCTGGGGTCAATTTCTCCCGGAAGTGGTGACTCGGGATTTTTTCCAGCAAGAGGTGGACTCTTGGTTGTCCTATAACCTTACCGCGTTTGTTTCGGTGCAGCAGGACGCGTGGGCCACGATCTTTGGTGTTGCTTGCTGGTTCCTCTGGAAATGACGAAATGGTAGCTTATTCGAACCGGGTTTTATTTGGCCGACTGAAGGTTACAGAATTATCATGGATTACGTGGGGTGGATTGCCCGAGCCAGGATGTTGAAGAGCTGCGTTTTTCCGGCCCAGAGCTTACCAGTGGGTACGTTTGTGGGGTGGCAGAAGCCTGCGGCGGGTTGGGTGAAAGTCAATTCTGATGGCGCTATGCATCCTGCGTCTACAGTGATTTCCGCTGGAGGTCTGATTCAGGATTAGCAGGGGGAGTGGTGTGGCGGATTTCAGCAGCTCATCGATCGGGGATCGCCCTTAGCTACGGAATTATGGGGGGTGATCTCGGGTCTTAATCTAGCTTGGGACCTGGGTTATCGCTGCGTGATAGTCGAAGTCGACTCCCGTGAGACTATTACTTTGCTCTCTTCCCCGTTTGTGGTCCTGACTGACGTTTTTGCTTTGGTGACAGGTATCCATCAACTGCTGCAAAGGGAGTGGATGGTCCAGATCCAGCACGTGTTCCGAGAGGGCAACCAGTGAGCGGACGGCCTCGCTCGCCTTGCTGGTGTCCGACGCCCGGGGCTTTACTTCTTACCCGAACCCCCTTTCTGCATCCAGGAGCTCCTCCGAAGAGATGCGCAAGGCGCTATGTATCCCCGGGAGTTAATTTAGTGTTGTTATTTCCTTTGTAAAAAAAATAATAATAATAATAAGTCAAGTACTCAATCAATTAAGAACATAACAACAATATAGTTGAGACAAAAGAGGGACTTCCTTATAGTTTTGGCTTCCCGAAATATATCTAAAAATCTGTCTATTAGTTGAACTAATTCATTCCAACTTCAACAACTCCAATTAAACCATATGGGATGCTACATACACCATGTATATTTCACGCACAAACCTAGAATAGCAAGTCTGGAAAATCACAAGTTAACTCACGATGTATCGCAACCTAGAAAATACGCACCACATAAGAACTCTTGGAATCTTGAAGTTCACATACGGTATTTCACACACCAGAAACATATGCACGATGCCTCATATATATATTTTAGAATTTGATTAACTCCACACTTAGGTTGATGCAACACCCACGGATATCCCTGATGAAGACGTACACGATTCTCACCATCAGAAACCCTTCACCAACATGCAACAACCACTTTCCTTTATTTTCTTCTATCCAAGAAATTCACATAATCCAGCAGTAAGACAATTCAATTACCAATATGATAATAGACTTTAATATAGTGTAGGATTCTTTCACAACTACAAGTGCAATAACCACATATTTTTGAATCCCACTACAATCAATATATATATATATATATATATATAATATCTTAATAATCTCCCCCTTTTTGGCATGTTTCTCACAACCCTTAACTCCTCCTAAATCACATAATTGGACATATAAATATTAAATCCACAAGTCGATTAAAGATTCAATAACACAAGCATAAGTTAGGCATAAGCAACAAAACACATAGGAAAAAATACAACTTCAGTCAAGTAGTCAAGTCTTATCTCAATTCTCCCCCTTTGAGACAACATATAGCAAAAAGACAAATTCATGAAGCACATAGAACTCGCTGCTTTAAATTGCGAAGAGCATCAGCAGCTACTTGAATGATACCTTCAATCCTCTCAATTTTAGTAAAGAGAGATGCATCAAGATTAACATAAGTCATCCCCGAGGAAATTAAGTCATTGGATACATTCCAATCATCATCATAAAGGAGATGACCAATCAAATTATCAAATCTCAAAAACAGATTTAAATGAGCAGCATCAAAACGAACTACTCGACCCTGCACATATACTACTCCATAAGTCATAGTATGCTCATTCAGAATATTACAAGATAAATTGCAATAAAATTCTTTTATCGGATCAGAATCATAATGCTTCGAAAGCAGTGAAGCTTGCAATAAAGATCACTCCGATAGTAATATATTTAGATCATGTTGTTGAAACTCCTCTAAGTTGATTGGACGATTGAAAACAAGTCTGACAATATTGGGAGTCGTCAATTTCTATTCAACTGCAGAAGAGTAAAACTTGAAGGAAATTGCATCATCCACTATCAAGCGAACAAAAGAATGACGTTGAGATGGGCAAACTGTTTTCCAACATCGCATCTTTGCACGTTTCTGAGAAGCCATAAGAGGCGCAATTGGTAAAACAAATGCTGCGAGAGTATCATCGGAATCCAAAGCAGAATCTTCAACTATGGATAATATAACTTAAGTAACATCATAATCCGGATCTGGTACTTTGTTTCGAACAGAGCTAGTTTCAAGAATGTCAATAGGAGCTGCAGAAGATGACCCAGCCCTGGTGAAACTCCTACCAGGTGTCGGATTCAACAATAATTGACTTGAACGTTGAGTTGGAGCAGCCGTATTTTTTTTGAAAACTGAATATAATATCTTCTCTTTATTCTTTCCCATATTTATTGACCATAATCTATCAAATTCCAACCGCAATCAACCAAATTGAATCAATCTAGAGGGGAAAGGAGACACTACCGAAACGGGTCTTAGTTCATGGTGGAGGAAACGCGAACCTATTTTCCGATCTACCTTGAGGTTTTGAGAAACAACCTCGATAAGTATAAGACAACACTACTGTGGTGATGTTTCTTTGAATCTACCATAAAACCAATGTCCACGAATGGAATGTCACCAATGCAGCTATGGAAGTATATGTCTCCAATGCAGCTGTGGAAATGTCGTGCTAGAGGAAACCAGAGATGGAGAAGATTGGATTGTCACCAGATTTTGGGGAATCGTCGATGAGGTCTTCTTACTTGGAGCAACTGTAGAGACGGAATGGTGGGCTGAAGGAGTAGAAGCAGGTGTTGTGGTTGTTGTCGACGGCGGTTTGTGTAAAGAGGTGTTGATAAAACATTTGGGGATTTTTAATCCCTAAGATGAAAAACACCCTTTTTTTGAATAATAATAAATTTTTTATTTTTTAAAATAAAACACATCAATAATGTAAAGCACAAAGTCCCAAAGCCCCTCTAAGAAGTTCAAACCTTACTGCATCAAAAGGTTTTGTAAAGATATCTGCCAACTGTTTTTCCATAGATACATGTGACAAGATGATTATTTTGTTTTCCACAAGATGTTGAGGAAAGTGATACCTGAAATCAATATGTTTCGTTCTTGAATGTTGAATTGGATTCTTAGAGATGTCTATGGCACTCTTGTTGTTGCATAAGATGATCAACACATTATGATCAATCCCATAATATTTTAACATCTGTTCCATCCAAAGAAGTTATGAACAACAACTACCTATAACTAGATATTCCACCTCAGCGCATCACAGATAAGATGTCAAGTCTAATGTATACCATATTTCAAAATCAGATATTATGTTTACTTACCTGATAATCCTCTTGACCGCTGTCAGATGTGTTTCTTTCGAGTTAGCTTGATAGCAAGCACATATGTCAACGCTGTAACAAATATCTAACCTACTTGCAGTCAAGTATAATAAACTTCCAATCATGCTGTGATATAAACTGTCATTAACATTTTTACCATTTTCATTTCTGTTTAGCTTCGTTGAGACACTCATAGGTGTTCTTACATGTTTGGCATTTTCAAGACCAAACTTCTTTATTATGTTATTGACATATTTGGTTTACGAAATAAAATTTTCATCCTTCACTTGTTTAACTTGCAAACCCAAAAAGAAATTCAGCTCACATACCAAACTCATTTCAAACTCGGATGTCATTAACTTAACAAATTCATGTACCATCTTTGGATATGTAGCATCAAACACAATATCATCAACATAGATCTAAGTAATTAGAAAATCATATTTTAACTTTTTAATAAACAAAGTTTTGTCAACACTATCTCATTTATATCCTTGCTTGATCAGATATTATGTTGCCCTTAGTGCTTGTTTAAGACTATAAAAAGCTTTTTTTAAGCTTATAATTGTGATCTGCATAGGTTGAATCAATAAATCCTTTTGGTTGCTCAACATGCACTTCTTTTTGTATGAACCCATTCAAAAAAGCACTCTTTACATCCATCTGATAAAGTTTAAACCCCTTCACGCATGATATGCCCAATAATAGTCTGATAGATTCAAGTTGTGCCACCAGTGCAAAAGTTTCGTCGAAGTGTATTCCTTTAACCTGAGAATATCCTTGAACTACTAACCTTGCTTTATTTTTGGTTACATTGCCCTTTTCGTTTATTTTATTTCAAAACACCTATTTTGTTCCAATTACATTAGTATCCGATGGTCTTGACACTAATTCCCATACATCATTCCTTACAAATTGAATTAATTCATCTTGTATAGTTGCTGTCTAAAACTCATCTTGTATAGCTTCTTTAACGTTCTTTAACTCGAATGAAGATGTGTAGCACAAGTATCCCTCAAGTTCTCGATAATCAACCCTTTTTCTTTCTCTTTTTTTCACTAACATCTCCAATGACGTTCTCTACTGGATGATTTCTTCGAATTCGAGATGGAGAATCTTGTTTCAAATCAGCTTCTCTCAAGTTTTGAACATTTAAAGGAATAATTTTCACTTCCAGTGTTTTAGCTTATTCATCATCTAAAGTAACTAAAAGTTCTTCAATTCGCGCAGTTACTTCCTCAGCAGAAACTAACTATAAGTCTAGGCAATTTTTCAATCTTGCCTCGTTGCTTGTTTGAGTTGGTTTATAAGGTCGGTTATGTTGATTTTCTTCTGCCACTTGACCATTCAACAAAGATACATCATCTATCACAACATTTATAGACTCTAGGACTTTCTTGGTTCTTTGATTATATACTCGGTAAGCTTTACTGTGAGTTGAATAGCCAATGAAGATTCCTTCATTACTTTTTCTTTCAAATTTTCCAAGTTGTTCCGGATCTCTAAGAATGTATACTTCCAAAAACATGAAAGCAACTTAAATATGGTTTCTTTCCCTTCCAGGGTTCATAGGATGTCTTGTTCAAGATGCTTCAAAGATACACTCTGATACATATGTAGCATGCTATATCAACTGCTTTAGCCCAAAATCACATAGACAATTTACTTCCATTCAACATAGATCTGGCCATTTATTGAAGTTTTCTATTTTTCTTTTCGGCAACTCCATTTTGTTGTTAAATTTTGGGTGCTGAAAATTATTGTATGATGCCATACTCATCACAAAAGTCATTAAAGCTTGTATTCTTAAATTTCCTTCCGTGATTCGATCGAATTCTCAATATAGTCATATTTTTCATATTCATGGCCTACACACATAGGCTTTTAAAAGTTTTCGGCCAACCAAATCCATGTGAATTAATTCAAGTATGCGAGATGAGGTAATGTGTCTAACCTTTTTATGTGACACTCTTATCTATTTACCCATTTGGCATGCACTGCAAATTGATTTTCCTTCTTTGTTCATCTTGGTTAGACACTTCACAGCTTCCAATTTTGTCAATTTGCTAATGAGATCAAAATTTGCGTGCTCAAGCCTTTAATGCCACAAATCAATGTTATTATCTTGAGTGGCTGATTTACAAGTGGTCATAACCTGCAACATGTAGCAATTATCGGCTGATCGTCTGCAGCTCACAAGACATTCTCCTTATTCGCTTAGTACCCTGCATTCATCACTTGTAAATTTAACTAACAAACCACCATCACAAAGTTGGCTTATACTTACCAAATTTGCTTTTAGTCCATCGACATGGAGTACATTCTTGAGGGGAGGCAAACCATCCACACATAATTTTCCTCTACCAATCACAACCTTCTTTCCATCTTCAAAGGTTACATGACCATCTATACAACTGATAATTAGTTAAGTAATTATTTTCCCCTATCATGTGGCGTGAACATCCACTATCAAAGTACCAACCATATTGCAAAGTTGCCTTCATTGATGTAAGAACCAAAAGAGGCTATAATTCACTCCTTTTTACCCAAGTAGATTTTGATACTGAGAGCTGATGTTGAAATTTTTATGAAGGATATATAATTTTTCAACTTTTCCTTCTTTAAAACAGCATCTGCAGTAACTGATAACATTTTGGCCTTATATGCCTAATAACTCCATTAAATGACATGTGGGTACAAATTTTTGATTCTTTTTCAATGTTTCTTCTTCTTGGATAGATTTGGACATATTATTTTTCTCCTCATTCACTTTAGAGCATTCACCCTTATAGCCAATGCCTTGAAGATCCCCTTTAACCTTGTCAATTTCTATTAACTTTTCTAGTTTTTCTATGCCTCTATTCAATATTCTCAATCCCTTTTCAGTACTTACTAATTTCATTATAGCTTCACCAAGTTTATCTGACATCAACATTAACTTCTTTTCTAACTCTTGGATGGTGTTCTTCATGGAGAGATTCTCTTTTTTCAATCTTTCATTCTTTCTACATGTTTTCACCCATTTTTCATACATAACTTTGTAATCCTCATAAATATTCCCCTTTTATCATCTAGGCAATTTCTATTGCTATCATAATCTGATATAAGGTCTTGAGCTGAGTTCTTTTCAAAATTTTCCAATTTTCCTCTTTTTTCGACTTCAGGTACTTTCTTCTCAGTTACTGTTAAGCAAGTAACTAGACTCTTGCTATATAAAGCAACTAATGCAACACCATTAACGATTTCTTCTTCGCTACCATATTTACTCCTGAAATCATTCTCACTTCAGGTGCTAGTAAAGGATTTTCCTTCTCTTCTTCAAAGTATTAGCACATTCGGCTAGAATGTATTCGAAACCTTGACATTTATGACATTGGATTCTCCTTACCTTCCTTTCACCCTTTTGTATTTTGGTTTGTAGTTTTAAGTTGTTACTCGATAAACTCCCACCATATTGTTTAAAAGTCGTTCATTCTTTTCAGCCATTTACCAAAATTTCATGTAAGTAATACCAAGTCTTCATTTTCATCCAATTCATCTTTCGCATCATTCACACCTTTTCTAGTTTCCACCTATAGTGTCAATCCTTTGCTTCTTTCGTGCTTACCCCTTAATAGATTCATTTCAAAATTTGTAAGAATTTTAATTACTTTTTTCAGTGATAGATCATTAATGTCGTGGTCTCCTCTATTGCTGCAATTTTCAGAATAAATCTCGAAGGTAATGATCTCAACGTTTTCTTGACTAATTTCAGATTGGAATATTTCTTCTCCAATTGATGTGCCTGATTTGCTATATCTCGCAATCTTTCATGAAAGTCTCCAATAGTCTCATTTCATCCATCTTCAGTTCTTCAAACCTCATAACTAGCATATGTAGTTTTGACGTTATCACAGATTTAGACCCTTCATGAATAGTTTGCAAAGTATCCCACGCTTCTTTAGCATATTCACAGTCTGATATCATTGAGAAGCGTCCCTCATCAACAGCACCGAATATCGCATACATTGCTTGTGAATTTTCAAGTGCACTTTCTTTTTTCAGCTCTTGTTCATTCAAATAGATCTTTTTGAACTACATTTCCTTTATCATCAGTAATCATCAGATGCGTCTAACAATGTATTACCGAATGTCAAGTTTTCATGCCCTGAGCTTGGATGAAGACTTTCATCCGTGATTTCCATGTAGGATAGTTAGATCCATCCAATAGTGGTGGTCTAGTGATTGATGCACCCTTTCCTGTAGCCATGCTCGCGAAACTAGGATTTACATCAACTTGCTACCAAGTTCTGAATCGATGACCTTTCTCTAATACCAATTGAAAAATCGAAGATGATAGTAGTTTCGCAAACTTTCTAATTTTTTCTTGTACGTCTCTAGCACAAAAGAAAAATAAAAGCAATCAAAACGAAATAATAAAAAAATGCTAGAAATTTGGTAACGCAATTTGGCACACCTTAACTACATCTACGGGACCTTCACCCAGATTAATACTTTCAATGCCACTCAGTCCTTGTAACTATCTCTCAACCTTACTTCCCATGAAAGATTTTCACACTTAATAACACGGCCGACTTGTGTTAACTGCGTCAGAGGATTTTACTCAACTACTTTTACTTAAACGACAACTAATAAAAATAACTCAAGTACTCAAATAATTAAGAACAAAACAATGATATACTTGAGATAAAAGAGGGATTTCTCTATAGTTTCGGCTTCCCGAAATATATTTGAAAATATGTCTACCAGTTGAACTGATTCATCCTAGCTTTAACAACTCCAATTAAACCATATGAGATACTACACATACCATTTCTATTTCACACGCAAACCCAGAATAGCAAGTTTGGAAAATCACAAGTTAACCCACGGTGGATCGCAACCTAGAAGACGCACACCACATAAGAACAACTCTTGGAATCTTAAAGTTCATACACGATGTTTCACACACTAGGAACACATGCACGACGCTACATATATCTATTCCAGAATTCGATTAACTCCACACTATAGGTTGATGCAACACCCACGAATACCCCTGATGAAGACGTGCACTATTCTCACCATCAGAAAGCCTTCACCAACACACAACAACCACTTTCCTTTATTTTCTTCTATCCACGAAATCTACATAATCTAGCAGTAAGACAATACAATTATCGACATGATAATAGACTTCAATATAGTGTAGAATTCTTTCATAACTACAAGTGTAACAACCACATCTTTTTTAATCCCATTACAATTAATACCTTATATGTCTAAGGCTGTGTACTATCAGACTTTCCTAGATCCCGCTTTATTGCGGGACTTTGGACTGAGTGTGATGATAATATCTTAACAAAGGTTAAAGTCACCTTACTTTAATCCTTATTAGGAAGATGAAAAGGATTATATTAAACTAAAGAAGAGAGGAGATGTGACATGATCTAATGTGACATTGATATAATTCTGTATGTTTGGTAGGGAAGGAAATCAGAATCAGACTTTGAGATAGTCATCTTTTGTATTATTGTTGTGTGTGCCTAAATTCATACGCATTATGGTTTACAAGGCCCACAGGCTAAGCAATAATGCTACTCACTCCTGTGTTAGTTGGGCTCCATATACATACAGTGAGAGTCCTCCGGAGCCTAGTGTCTCACGGGGTAACAAATTCGTCCACATCCGTAGCTGATCTAGGACCTGTCTCTTCAAGGCATCTCCCGTCTCCGAATTCACTTGGATTTCAATGAAGTACCTTGAAATTTCACCTACAAGAAGACAAAAGATACTCAGGATGAAGAACCTAGCTAGGTAGCTACGAGAGGCCAGAAGAATACTTGCTCATACCTCACATGCTGTGCTGGGTGAAATGTTTGATTGCGTTTTGACTGAAGAATCTGCGGCTTTTTGATGCTCCTGATGAGGTAACATCAACTACTTCTAAAACATAACCACGCTCAAGTTTTCTTGCAGGTACAGCTGAAGGAATGATAAAAACAGAGTTCCAGAGTTTGTATCTATCTATCTACTCTGAGGTTAATAAAATAAGTGGTATTCGTTTCGTAAATGCAAGAATTTTTTTAAATTCTCTTTTCATTGCTTAGAGAGAATTTATATTTAATTTATATTTTATAATTATTTAATATATATTTTCATAATTAGTTATTTATAATTAAAAACTCAACTTTATAAAAATGAGTCTACTCAACCCATTTTCATCTACATCTAATTTCATTTATTTTCTAAAAATAATCTCCTTAAAATTGTGTACTATTAAATCATTTCAAATAAATATTGCGAAAACAAGAGAGGATCTCTATTGTTGTTTTTTTAACAAAGATCAGAAATTTAAAGCATGAGGACTAGTCACGAGATGCACTCCATTCTCATAAGTGGAGGTATCGAATCTCCTACTATATAATTAAGCAATGAGATGAGCTATCACCACGTGACACCTCTAGCTAAAAGGAAAATTCCTAACTCTGAGGTAGCAAATTAAAGACAAAGGAATGGTATCACAATCTATAGGACCATGTACACAAACACAACCTTTCGTCGTCTAAAATTCCTACAGTTTGAAGAAGCTTCAGTCCAGCCCATCTTGGTAGAACAATAATCGGGTCACAACTTTGAAACAGTAGGTGTATCTTTTTCTTGCGATGCCCAGGTACTGGAGACTAAAACTTTGATACTGTTTGTCAAGGACCCAGAAGCTGCGGATTGCCGCCCCAAATCAACTGCAACTTGGGCTCCTTGTTAAGGAATAAGGTTATTTTAGGGTAAAAATCGGCATATACGTAATTTCGTTAGTTCCTATCTGACTCCCGTAAGCTTACTATCCTTGCAGAATCATCGGCGCTGACACTATTTATGAATCATAGGCTTTGATACAACTTATTGATACTGGAAGCAAGCCATTTATTAGGGAGATCTTCGTTATGAAATGAGTGAGAACGTATTTGTGAGTCTTAACTTCTCATTCCAACCTAAAGCTTTAAGATATTAAATTTATGAATCATTTATATTTACATGTTTTTTTTTACTAATTTCATTAAGATTCTCGTTCACACTTGAAATCTTAACACTTCAAATATAAGGATTATTGTAACGATCAAAAGTGTATTTTAAATTTTGATGTTTATATCATAATATAAGTTAAACCATAATATTTTAGGATATTCAAGATAAACTTTAGAATTTATAAAACATTCAAATCAAACCCTATGGGACGAACAATCTAACAAAGGTTACTCTCTATTTGCTAAATGTCACATGACTTTTTTTAAAAAAATTTAGCGTATCAATCCGACCCACCTTTCGTTGACATTTTATCTTGACAGTTTTACTTTTCGCTTGATTTTTAAAAACATTATAAAAATAAAATTTTAAATTTAATGGCCTATATACACTTAGAGTAAAAGAACCAATTTAAACTTTTTTAAATTTTATAGAATTATCTTATTTGATTATATTAGAATAATTGATCCTAGTCTAATTGCTCCATATAATAAAGAAAGCGTAAGTCAAATTACATTATATATTTTCTAATTTATATAATATGAATACATTAAAATTGAGTTAAACTAATTAAGGGATGTATACAATGTAATGGGCTATTCCAGTACCATTATAAATCCAAGGACTTGAACCTGTCTCATCTAATGTATGCTGATGATGTGATACTTCTGTGCAAGGCGGAGCTGCAGGTGTTAGTGATGATGATGAATTTGATGACCACTTTCTCTCAATGGTCGGGTATGAAAATGAACATACAAAATAGCGGCATTTAAGTGTCCTCAAATGTGAGGAATCTGGAAGGGGTTAGCAATCTAGTTGGGTTATCTCTCCAATGTACTCCATTCAGGTATCTAGGAGTTCCTATCATCTCAGGTAAGCCTCGGTTTTTTGATTTCATGCCTTTGTTGGAAAAATTAAAAAATAGAATCAATTCATGGCAAAATCGGTTCCTCTCCTTTGCTGCCAGAGTCAGCTTAATTGCCTTTGCGTTGAATAACATGCATGTACACTGAACAACCCATATGATTATTCCGAAGAAAGTGATAAAAGAAATGGAGAGGATTTTAAAAGCGTTCTTATGGACGGGTAAGCATGAAAAGTGTAAGGGAACTAAATTTAAATAGAATGAGATTGTTGTTCCAAAGAAACAAGGAGATTTGGGCATTATTTCGTTTGCTTCGATGCAAAGAAGTCCGCTTATAAAGAGAATTTGGCGTTTATTTGTGGATAAAGAGGCATTATGGGTCAAATGGGTGCAGGTATACTGCCTTAACGGGTAAAGCTTCTGGCAACTTCAAATAAGGTATGAATACTCTTGGATATTTAAAAGTCTATTGCAACTTAGAGAATTATTTTATCCTTTGGTTAGGAGTAGAATTGGGAATAGAGAGGAGACAAATTTCTGGTTTGACAATTGGCTTGAGAGGAGCCCTCTCTGGTTAAGAAATGAATTAATTGGTGTTGGAAACCATATCCCTAAGGAAGCATCGCTGGCATGGGTTGTTCAGGAGGGTGACCGTTTGCATAGTTACAAGTTCGGTCACACCATTTCTAGCTATATGAATGGTATCATTCTGCATAATATACCAGATAAGTTGACATGGACAATAAACCAAGCCGGAAAATTTACAACCTCTTCAACACGTGACATTGGAAGAGAGTCGCTGGAAGAGGTACCATGGGCTGAGCTAGTTTGGAAACAGATATTATGCCCTAGATCTGCATTTTTCTTGTGGCTAACTATTAAAAACAGATTGAGAACTAAGGACAGGTGATTTGATACTTTTGATCCCTTTTGTGTTTTGTGTAAAATAGTTGTTGCATGTCTTGGCCCCTCCAACAAGTCAAAAATAATGGCTATTGGTTGCATACTTTGGCCTCTTCCAGTTAGGTCAAAAATAATGGCCACCGTTGTATGCCTTGGCCTTTTCCATTTAAGTCAACAATAATGACCGTCGTTACATGTCTTAGCCTCAGAGATATAGATTGAAGAAATGGACAGATGCTTAGACTTCGGCTACAAATAGAAGGGATGGTTGGAGATTTAAAAAACTCACCCCATTCCTTCCTATAAATCCTCTCATCATTTCTTCAGTTATTTTCTGTATATTTGATGAGTTTTGAAAGCCTTTTGTTCCAGTCATTGTATTTATATACAATCTCCACATATTAGTAAAATTGCTCATCTTCCAATCGTGGACGTAGGTCATATTGACCAAACCACGTAAATCTTTGTGTTCTGTTCTATTTTATTTTGTTTATTTTTATTTTCGTTACTATTTTTCAGGCTATTAAATTCAACTGGTATCCGATCCAAGAGCATTTTTCTTTACACTTGCAAACAAAAGTAGAAATCATTTGTTTTTTGAATGTGAGTTTATCAAAGCGGTGTGGAGCCGAATTTTGCATATGATAGGTACCCTGAATTTTGCATATGAATGGAACGAGATGCTAACAGAAGTTATTCATAAAACCAGACAAGGGAGGCAGGACTGTCTCATTATTAGGACCTCTTTCCAGATGGTTTTTTATCATTTATGGCCGGAGAGGAATAGGCGGCTTTATAAGCAAGTTGAACGAAACAAATATGAGCTTGCGGATTGCATTGTTAGCTTGATAAGGGAGGTCATCATAGGGATTGAGAAGCATGATTATATACGACTGGCAATGAGAAGGGAGTTGGTTTATATACATGTTGCATGAGGTTGGATAGTTTTGAGATAGTGTGTTCATAGGGGCTGTTTTTTCCTTTTTTGTACTGCCCTCTAATAGGATTGTAATTCTTTGTAAATTGTAGGCTTTGCCGTGATATAATTTTCTTAACATTCCAAAAAAAAAAAGATACGAGCATCACTTATTCTTAATTCTCGTGTTATGATTTTGTGTGTGTGTGCATATTTTAAAGATATCTGCCTAAAAATTGAAGGCAAAGTGCGCAGCTTTTATACTCTTTACTCGACTGTTTCATTTTTAAGATTTAACGAAATAAATGCATTGACCAAACTTTTCGCATCTGGTCCAACGTATTGACCCTTACCCCACCAAGGCAACAAGGGTTATATGTTATTTACGAAAAATAATGTTGGATACTATCTAGTTGCTTCCTTACGAGGTTGACTTAGATAAGACATTCTTGGAAATTCAAGTTAATAATAAGTGAAGCTCCGTATTGGGCATCTTAGAAGGGGCTTCAAAGTTCAAATCACCTGTGCAATGCAATACATGACGGCACAGAAGATTTGAATACAAGGAGGAGGTTGGAATTTCAGATGGTTTATTTATTAGAGTGTGGGTTTGGGGCTACGTGTTGTCAGTAGTGTGTATCGTACTATCGTTTAGTGTACTGTCACATGAATGAATGAAAGAAGAAGCTGTGCTGAATGCAGACATAGTGCAGATACTGCGCATCCTCATAGTGTGCGCCCTCCTTGCCTCGCGTGCGCCGATCGCGCACCATCCTAACCTGCGCATCACCACCCCCGCTCCCGATCCAATACACGCTAATAAAACAAACAACATCAACTTCTTCTCGGGTTGGGGTTCGAGTTCGAGTTCGAGTTCGAGTTCGGTCCTCCGGCCCATGTCGAAATCCAGAGTCTACGCCGACGTCAACGTTTTTCGTCCCAAGGAGTACTGGGATTACGAGTCCCTTACTGTTCAATGGGGGTTAACTTTTTCTGAACCCTAATCTCTTGCTTTTTCTTAATATTTGTTTCTTTAATTCTTTTAGCGTACTATTTATTTGGTGATATTTGAGTTAGATTGGTACTGTTTGGCTTGGAGAGTGTTCATATTCTTATAGCTTAACTACACTGAGCTAGGTCAGTGGGATTGATTTGTTTTTGATTGCCAAACAGCTGATTCTGAAATGGAAGCATTCTATATACGAAAACATGTTCAGAGTAGTATTAATTACTTGCCTTTACATGTGTTAGCTTCCTCCTTTCCTTACATTGTGTTAAGGCTTGATCGATGTATAAATCTGGATTTTTGTTTTGGCTCTGTTATGGCGATTCTAGTATTGCTTTTGAGCTTTGTATATGTTATTTTCAGCGAACAGGACAATTATGAGGTTGTTCGTAAAGTTGGAAGGGGGAAGTATAGTGAGGTCTTTGAAGGAATTAATGTGAATAGCAAGGAACGGTGCATAATCAAGATTCTCAAACCTGTAAAGAAAAAGAAGGTGATTAATTCAATTTTCTAGGTTTTATGCGTGCCTGATGTTTTATGTTATTCTACATGAGATTTTAACCAGGTGGGAGCTTGTTTGGGGGGCATAGTAATGATTGCTTATTGATATTTTTGCAGATAAAGAGAGAAATAAAAATCCTGCAGAACCTCTGTGGTGGCCCGAATATAGTCAAGCTTCTGGATGTGGTCAGAGATCAGCATTCGAAAACTCCAAGTTTGATATTTGAATTTGTGAACAGCACAGATTTCAAAGTCTTGTATCCCACTTTGAATGATTATGACATCCGCTACTACATATATGAGCTTCTCAAGGTAATTTACAAATATCGTTTCTCACTCTCTCACAGATGCACATACAGGCAAAGAGTTACAGTTTTGTGGTATCACTTGATCTCACGCTATTTTCCTAAGTTAGAATGTCATATTCCCTTTTGTTTATATATATATAACGCATATAGGCTTCTATTTTGCAGATGAATATCTTTTATTGTCACTCCATAAACTACGAGATTTATGTAAATTTAGCTTTCATTTCGTCTTTTTGGCTGAGGTGACCTCTGGATATGTGAACCTTAGAATGAGGACCGAACTATCATGTGAAGACAAATGACAAATGATCTACAAAATGCAGAATTTTTGAGTAAATGAACTTTTTCCTTGGTAATGCAGGCATTAGATTACTGCCATTCCCAAGGAATAATGCATAGAGATGTTAAGCCTCACAATGTTATGATAGACCATGAACTGAGAAAGCTTCGTTTGATAGATTGGGGTCTTGCTGAGTTTTTTCACCCTGGCAAAGACTATAATGTTAGAGTGGCATCTAGGTAATATATTGGTGACATCTTCGCCAATTATCCCTTCCAAATCCTTCTTAATTTATGATTTATAAATTTTCCACATACCGATGGTTGTATAGAGTATTCTGCTTAGGGCCTGCACGGGAAACAATATTGAAGCAGTATCATTTTGTGTGTGCATTGAAGTATAATGACACAACATGTTCTGTGTTTCTGGATTATTATTAAGAGATCATGTATTTAGCCTCTTGCTGTAGGGTACTATCAAAAGATATCACCTGTATTGGCAGTATATATGAAAATTGAGGTCTGCTACTCAGTAATCTACTAAATTGAAATGAAAATATTTAATTCTTTATATCATGTCAGTTGTCACTATGAAAATAATTTGATGGAACTAATTCCCATTCCTTGTTGTCTGTTTAGATTTATAGTTTTATGACTAGCTTTTCTTTTTCTGTTTAGTGGATCTTGAAGAGCTGACTTTATTTGGATTAATAACGTGATTCATGAAGCTTTAAAAAAAATTGAGGTTTTTTTGGAGGATAAGTCAAAAGGAGTGTCGATTTTCCTTCTTATGTTAGCAGTTTTATTGTGATATAACCGTGCTGAAATACTAAAGTTGCTTCCTGTTTTTCAGATACTTTAAAGGGCCTGAACTTCTAGTTGACTTACAGGACTATGACTATTCTCTGGACATGTGGAGCCTTGGATGTATGTTTGCTGGAATGGTGAGAACCATATGTGAAGCCCTCATACGCCCTTTCTAGTGTACTTCATAGAATAAATCATATACAACTTACTGATGGCAGTAAAAAATTGATACAGATGTTTAGGAAGGAACCTTTCTTTTATGGTCATGACAATCAAGATCAGCTTGTCAAAATTGCAAAGGTAATAGTGTCTTCTGTATTTGGTGGATTTAACTGAAATGATGAGGCATGGTATGCCAGTTGAGCTATGAGAAATTTATGCAAAATGTCGATTTGAACTATCAACAATTGACCAAGTGGTCATTTTCTTACTTGAATCCAGGTGCTTGGAACTGATGAGTTGAATGCATATCTAAACAAGTATCACTTAGAGCTTGATCCTCAACTTGAAGCACTTGTCGGGAGGTTTGTCGACTATTTTTTATTTAATCTTGTTCAATAGCATGAAATCATTTTCTCAATCTTTGAGCTAAAGCAGTGTTGATGTCGAAGTGGCATTCCTTGTAACCTCTGCAAGATATACTGTATTTCATTTCATCTGAAGCATTGCACTGTACATTACATGTGTGCCAAAAAGGAAAACAGGTAACGTTGTATCATCCCTATCTACTCTGATTTTGTTTGTTGTTTTCCTCTGCTGCAGGCATAGTAGGAAGCCATGGTCTAAATTTATGAATCCAGATAATCAGCATCTTGTTTCTCCAGAGGTTTCTCATCTCATGTTAATTCATTTAGCTGATTCTAGCTCTACATAAAATGGCCTTAAATTGGTTTTGATTTTTTCAAGGTATCTTGTGCTTTGTAGGCCATCGACTATCTTGACAAGCTTCTTCGATATGATCATCACGACAGGCTAACTGCAAGAGAAGCAATGGTAAATTCTATTTTCCAGTGTTACTAGCCAATGGTTTGGTCTTTTTTTTCCTTTTCCATTTGAAGTTTTCAAATCCCAGACAAGGTTTTTTATTTGGTTTTCAAGTGGGCTTGCATAAATTGATTCTGCCTTTGTCACTAGCACTTGTCAAGTGCAAATTTTCTAACTGCTCTATTCTGAACTCAGTTACATCCTTATTTCTCGAAAGTGAGAGCTGCAGAAGGCAGCAGATTGCGCACGCAGTAGAAGTGGGTGGGCCGGGCAACCATCAATGGATCAGAGGCCATTACATGTGAGTGGAACACTAAAGTCATTCTTAGTTGTATCGTAGACGATTGGTGAATTGTGTGTTTGTACTTGGTGTATGATCTTGAGAAAGAACATGAACAGTATGATGTGGTAGGACGCTATGATAATTTATTGTTTGACGAATGATTAATAAATTGATTGTTAGTCTGATCACATCCAAAGGGAGGATTTTAGAGGAGAATAGGTTCAGATTCTCGGTTTCCGTTAATTTGTTTCAACTCTGTCGACGTCGTTTTGGGGCAGAATCTTGGAACACAGTAACAAGCTGCCAGATTTCAAAACTGAAATCGTTTTTTGGACCTTTGATTCAGAATTGGGAGTGCTTGTGAAGAGCAGTGTCTGGGAACCGAACCCATCGATCTACTTATTCATATTTTTGGGTTGCTTCTTCTCTGCCAGTCTCCTTCCTCGTCTCTCCAAAGACTCCATTTTTCTCTCTGCTTCTTCGTTTCTTCGTTTCAGCCGGAAGTTTATCTTTTTGTTCTCTCCAGCTTCTCTCATGGAAGGTATGTGGTTGCCTGGTTGGTGTTCGGAGAGCTCGAGCTTGTTCACTACGACTTCACCACACGACTGATGTGCTAGTTTATGCCCAACGATCATTATTTTACTGACAAAATAATTTAAATACATTATTTATCATAAACTCTTTGAAACAATTAGGTGTTAGAAATAAAATTATATGAGATTATGTTTATAAAATTGATATTATAATTATGAAATTTATATTATATTTATATATTATTTTTAAATTATTTTTAGTCATTATTTTATTAAAATTAGGCAGTAATAAAATACAAAAATATTAGCACGTTATGTTTTTCGTTACAAAGGAAGTAGTCGGTTTTATTGACTAAAGTATGGAAATACTTAAACAAATATGTGAATGTTTATTAGAGAGCAAATTTATTAAACTAACCTGATATGAGAAATCTTTTTAAAACATTATTTGTATATTTATGAAATTCCCGTTGTGATGATTATATAATTAATCCTTTGATTTGACGTTTCTAAAATTATCTTGTATAGGAATTATTATGTTTTGATACTCTTTATGATCTATTGAATCATGAGTTGTTCAATCAGTAATCATTAGAGATAGCATGAACTTTATGAAAGTAATTATATGATCAAGATAAGATTTATCATCTTAAAGTAATTAGGGAGAATATTTTGTTGTTTTAAATTAATATTAATTCAATAAATCCTTGGTCAAGATGAAATGACACTTTGTAAATAGTTGACAAATGTTATTAATTGAATCGATAGTTAATGCCGAAGAACTAATATGATTGGATTAAAAAAGAATCGACATTAATTACATGCTCTGTTTAATCAGAATATTATATGATGAAAGAGTTTAATTATATAAAAAAACCTTATGCACAAAAAAGATAGTTAAAGCCACTATGACATTTTTAAATATTTGGGAGATCATGATGTGTTACTAGATGTCAATATTTATTTATAATTATAAATCGTTTAATTGGAGAATTAAAAAAAAGTAAAAAGAGTTTTAATTTATCTAATTTTATTTATAATTATAATTATGAATTATAATTATAATTTATAATCAGTGTCAATATATTTGAGAATCTAACGAGTCTCACAAAAAAATAGGTTGAATGGACTTGATTGTAATTATTATTTAACTAGAATGATTTGTAATCCTATTAAGTTTAATTAAAATAAGAATTTAATTGAAATTAAATTATTAAAATGTTCAAAATTTGTTATAAATAACTTAAGTTATAATGAAGCTAGTATTTTACTTAATCCTCTGAGTTATAGAGTTCTCCTAACCTGTTTTGTAGATCAATTTTAGAAACAGTTCAAAGAATATAACAAGAATATAATCAAGTTTTAGAATAAAATATGAATTAAGATTTAACTATAAACAAGTTAAAAAGATTTTAACTTTTAGAAAAATCAAATACGAAAAATGTTTTGTAATGGTTATCGTGTTGCTCTTTTCTTCGGTTATCTCGTATGAATGTTCTCCGATTTTATGCAAGGAAAGAATCTCCTTCTTCTTCGCTTTTGTTTTTGTTTCCAAATCTAATTTTGGTGTTTTGTAGAGGTTACAAGATAATTTGTGTAGTTTTCTGCATTCCACAGCTTGTTGTTGG
>JANVCQ010000232.1:4480589-4490794 GCA_025531925.1 Erythroxylum plowmanianum
AAACTGTAACTGAAGAAGATAAAGTTACATGTAAATATACTTGCTTTCCAGGGCACTATATTTACATAACTCCAACAATAAATAAGTAAAAAGTTATACACATCATATTCATCTTCATTCATCTTGCTTCACTGTAAAGGTCACAAGATAATTTGTTTAGTTTTTTGCATTCCACAGCTTGTTGTTGGCTTGTGGAAGAAGATTGTACCACATCCTGGTGTGTGGTTAGCGAGCGTCTGTTTGTCTCGTGCCATGTCGAATCTTTCATTCAGTTTCAAGGCTTGGGTGGTTATCAAAAATGATAAGGTTTGTTTTGTTTATGTTCTTGCAATTTGTTCTACTTTGGAGTATCTCTCCTTGTACTTATTATTGAGCCATTTATAGTTTTGTATTGTTTCTACTTTGCATTGCATGAAATTTTAGAGTTTCTTCTTTTCAACAAGGGTACAGGCAAGATGCTCTAAGTGACCCATTTTGGTTGATGACTTTCGTTGAGTCTGCGGCCTTAATTGGAATTTAGGTACTCGCAAATTGGATGGTAGGGAATATTTTGGAAACTCAGGTGACATCCCCTTCAACTGCTACAATAATTCTAGCAACACTTGGCATCATAAGTTTGAGCAAAGGGCGGAAAGAAGCAACACAAACTATATCGTCCAAGGATTATAGGATTTCCTATGCCCTTCTTTCTAGTGGTAAGGTTCATATTGCTTTCCTTCTGCCAACTATGATTGTGAATGTTAGTGAAGACATAAATATGGCATTGATTGAAACTGGTTTTTGGTCAAGTCTTTTCTTCACGAACATAACAGCAATGGGACTGGATATTTGTCACTGGCAACTATCTTTTCTACTTGTCAGATAAAAGGATGTGGCTGTTGGTACTGGCTCACGCTTCAATTCAGTTCTCAATTGCAGCCTTTTGCGTTCTGTGGGCTTCAACGTTGGTGGTAGGATCACTTGTACGTTGAAAAACAGTTGTTCAACAAAGTTACATTTAACATTTAGTGAGTGTCCTAATTATGAAACATTATTCATTTCCTAACAGAAAAACAAAATTACAGAATGAGGTATAGTCTGAGAAAACTAATGAATTCCTCCTAATTACTGTACAGTCTGAAAACTTGATCAATTTGTTTTTCTAGAGAATGCTTTACATTGAAGTCTGAAGAGGCCTGCCAGTCAAGCATCTTTAGTCATGAGCTGTAACATATTTTCATTTGTATTGCATATTTGAAGGGGTTGGGTCTCTTAAAGATGTGGAGTGCTCATTTTTCTTTTAGACCCTGTATTTATGGTCTAGTCTAAATAAAGTAGTCATGAACAAAGCTTAAGAGGATGAATAAGTAAGACATTAACTTCTGGTTTGTAAGTACCTTAGATGATTCTACCACATTTGGTTTGGGACTGATGGAAGCGAAGTAAATCTAGGTCTCATATATCCATGTTGGCTAGCTCAAACATGCTAGATACCACTGTATTCCCATGGTTGCTGAGTGGTTCATCACCACCTAGGATGGAGGATAGCCCGGTGTATACGTTTGTTATACTAGCAAACAAACTTTTTCAAATCCTAAAACATCATGTTAGCTATGATATTCTCCTCCACGGTCAAATCTGACTATCTTGATGAATTTTTCCAGTTGGTTCTTAACCTTCAGTCTTTATGCAAGAATACGTAACTATAATAAGAATAATCATCAACAAATGCCAAAAAACATTTAGAATTGCACAATGCAGTTGTATAAGGTCTACTGATATCTTTATGTATCAAACTCAACAAGTCAAAAGCATGAGTTGATCACAATATCCTTATTAGTCAACTTACCCCTATAATAGTCAGCACATGTTCCCAAATCATCATAATCTAGAATTGAGAAATGCTTTTCTTAATTAATCTCTCAACCCTAACTCTGGAAATATGGCTTAAACTTTTATGTCACACTATGTACGACTTTTCATTCATCAGGGTTCTTTTTTTCATGAACTGTTTAGTAAAATACAAAGAAGCATATATCCAATTTGGGGTAAGACACATTTTATACAAACCATATGACAAGAAAGTTGTACCATTATGTTTTGCATTAAACAACAAATGTATATCAAAAGCATTAAATACAAAATGTCAACCTTCTTTGTCCAAAATTGAGCAAAAGATCATATATAACATATGTCGTGTAAAACCTAAAATGAACTTTATAATAAGGTTCGGTATATACATTTCCCATATATATTACATATGCTTCTTCATTGCTTTTAACCATCAGTTCCTTCTTCCCTATGTTTGGCTCTATCCAGGATATGAACACTAAATACTTAATGCGACTATCGCAAATTAGATTCATAAATTGACAAGCCAAGGAGTTACCTGATGGTCTCAATCTTTCATTTTAGACCTTATATTGCTGGCTTCTTTATATGATGTGAAACTTTACCAGCACTGGATTGACCAGCAGCAGTATGTGGAAAAGATTTAAACTTTCTACCTTTGATCTTAGCAGACTTCATCTTTGCCTTCCATTTAGTTGCTTTGAGGGTTGTAGGAGTAGCAAGCTTGAGTTTCTCCTCCTCAGTAACGCAATGAGCAATCAATTCATTGAGGTCTCAATCCTCATCCTGTGAATAATATGTCATCACTAGATTACTAAACTCTAGAGGGAGTGTATTCAGAGTCTGATGAACTATCAAGATTTAGGAAAAGGAATGTTTAACATCTCCAGTCTATTATAGAGATAGATCATTCTTGATATGTACTCTATTACTCCCCCCTTCTCCCTTATACCTCATGGAAAATAATTCTTTCATCAAGGTACTTATCTCAATATTAGGTGAGATTGTGTATCTCTTGGAGACATTACCAAGAAACTCCTTTGCTATGTTTGAGTCCAAAAATCCACTAAGCAGATGGTCAAGTATGGATCTCTTAATTGTCATAAGATATAATCTGTTAGACTGCTCCTAGGCTTTATAGGTTGCTTTATGAGCTTTTGAGCTCCTGAATGTAGGTGAAGATGGCCTATTTGTCCGTATGGCCATATCAACCTCAACTATCTCCATAGTATTCAATACATCCTCTGTCCACTTATTTGTATTAAAATCGATTAGGGTTTCAATGGTGACATTGATATTGTTGACTGAAAAGGTAACTGCATAGTAACTTTGATTATATCAACATAAATGTAGGACAACAACAATACTCAAAGCCATTAAATAGTATCTTTACTGAAAATCTGATCACACATATTATGAAACACCTTTGGACTGAATACATAATATATGCAATTAGACCTCCACGTAAACACGATCAGAGTACAAACTATCAACTCTCATGACATTACCACCTTTAGGCGAATAGGTCACTTGAGCAACAATTCTCCTCCATCTAATGCCTTTATGCACATCTCAAAATGTTATGTAAGGTCAACATCTTTGGGCAGAATAACTACACATAAAATCAGAGACATCCCCCAATATGCAAGCAAAACAATTCAAAATATTGACTTGAAAGGCCACATTGGTGACTACATCCTCATCAGCACTCAAAAAGTCCACAAACACAAGGGATACATCTTTATGTTATCCTACCATTCTTTATGGGCATATGGTATGTGACAATGTAATATTAATAAATGTAAAAACTCGAATGCACAATCTCATTGTCACACACTCATGCTGAAGACGTTCTTCGAAAACTTCATTTGAGACTCTCATAAAGAAAAAATCTTAATAGAGTGACTATCGTGCATCATTAGACACTAGATCGACCACTCAAGATATGAGAGCCTCGTTTATCTCTCTTATGGCAAGTTCACTGCACGAAAATTCACTCAAAAATGGCTTCAAAATATCTCAATTCCTTTTTCGAATGATTATCATATGATCCCGAACATTAAACATAAGACTCGAGAGACAAAAACTTGAAGTATCTCCCTCATGTGATGTTCAAAGCATAAAAATTGACTTGAAATCGGATTCAGAACACCTTAATTCCTTTTTGGGAGTTAAACTTTAATTTATTACTAATGTAATAAATCTAAAAAAATTAAAATTTTCACTTTATAAATTTCTTGGACCCGGAAATTGACCCAGAACACTCCAGGGCACCCTTACGGAAAATTTGAATTTTTATTTTTTTAAATTACTGTAGCAAATTTATACAATTGACGTCAGCATGATGTCAATTGACGCGTCAGCACGTGCGTCGGTGCAAAAGTACGCGTCAGACACCCACCAACGCAAACGTGCTGGAGACATGTCTGGCGCATGATGCGCACGTGCATCAATGTGCAGACATGTTGACCGACGCTAGCACGTGCGGTGACCGTTTCTCCACGTGTCTGGCACATATGCGTCATCCCGCCCACGCCACTGTTCACCCATCGGGCGCGTGTGACACATGCACCCGACGGTGAGACGCACCTCACCAGAAAATGGCATTTTTCGGTGAGTTTTGGGTTGGATTTTCTCTCTTCCGGGCTCATTTTCAACCTATTTATAAAGACTAAACACGTTTATACTAATTTCATGCAATAAAAAGCAAGGAAAAAATCGAGAAATATAAGTTAAGTCTCTGAGAACCTTATGGAGAAAAAACCAAAAAAATTTTATTTTTAACCACCCAATCACATTACCGCTCTGATACCACATGTAACACGTAATGATACCTTAGTTATGTGTCTCAGAACGAACGTAAAAGGGCAATAAACGAAGAAATGTGGAAAATACCTAATTTCAGTTCCATAACTTCAAACGAGCTTTCCGAAGCCGAAACGAGCGCGAATCTACTACTATCTTCATGGGAACTGTTCACTTGAACGCGATCAATGTCTTTCTACAGTTTTTTCAAAACGTAAGCTCTCTTAAAAGATCAGAGAATTATTATATTTACAAATGATATGAGCAACTGCAGGAGAGCTTAACCTTTATGTATAGCTTTTATATCGAGCTTTCCCATCAGATTCTTGATATGGGTCCGATCTATATAGATTGGAATTTATTTTCTATCAGGACTTCGACCCATTGATTTAGATCATTTATTGAGTCACTTTATTATCTTTATCTGGATCAAATTACGTAATTTAACTAATAAGTTATTTGAAAAACTAAAAAATGCAATTAAATATTGTGCAACTTTATAGGAAAAGTAAAAAATGTACAACATTTATTGCTTTGGAAATTCTTATTTCACTCATTTTTGCTGGGGAGAAATTTAATTTCACAATTTTGACTGTACCTATAATTCAAATTTTAGGCAATACAATTGTTAACAAAGGCTTAAAATTTAGTGTGAATTGGACTTGAGATGCATAGCTTTTGTCCATATACATCCAGTTTGGGACACAAGCAAGTCACGCAGCATTGCGTGTGAGGAAACAGCTACCACGTTGTGCAAGCTGCTTCTCCAGCTCCAGCCACACAACACACTCGAGACCATAATTTTGGATAATTCTCATCAAACGCATGAGTATCGGACGGGCGGTGCTAAACAAAGACACGTGGGACAGATTAAAACAAACAAAACAACACTTACTTCACGATCTTATGGGGCCAACAATGACTTGAGAATCCAGTGTGATGATCAATAACAAAAAAAAAAAAGGGATACTCCCGTTGTTCTCCTCCACGCAAATAAAGAATGGTCCCAGGAAGAAAAAAAATTTAAGCAGTAAGTTCAAGACTGTGTTCCTCTCTTGAACACAAACTTATTCAGTGTTTTGGGTGGTGAACTAGCCCAGCTTAGTGAGTTGAGGGTAAATGCTTAGGCTAAATGTCTGCTGCTCTCTAACTCCTAGTTCAGGACAGATTAAACTAGGATGCAGTCATAAATCATGGTTTATCAACTACCATAGAACGAAGAAACCTATTGCCAGGGTTTGGGTGAAGGCCGTGAAAGACGAACCTGATGGAGGTGCTAGCAGGTTTCCAGGCCGGAGCTGGGACCCTGGCTTGGAAGTTGAGGTCCCTTTTGAGCAAAGACCGGTATGTCAGGCATTCATGTGTTTTTGCAGGAATCAGGAACAATACTTGATTGTCTACTAGACTCAATCAAGATTCACGTTGTCTCGTTTCGAGTTTACCACAACCAATCTCTACTTCTGAAACAGGTGAATGAGTACTCGTCGCTGAAAGATGGACTCTTGTATTCTTGGGGTGAGCTGGCTCCGGGGCCTCTCTTTCTTCGACTTGGAGGACTCTGGTTGGTAGCATTCACCGTTCTTGGGCTTCCAATTGCAGCTGCAAGTTTCAATCCTTCACGGGTATATTATAAAATCTTTATTTTGAAGATAAATATTGATACAAACCTGCTTGATTTGGATATAACCCACTGACCCATCAAGAAAAGTATCTTTTAGTATGTGTGTCATGAAACATATTCCATTTGCAGATTAGATATCTGTCAATATGATACAGCTTGGTTCACTGTTACAACCTTGCAGGAGCCCTTAAGATTTGTCCTATCCGCTGGGACAGGAACACTCTTCCTTGTATCGTTGATCATCTTAAGAATCTATCTGGTATCGTAACCAACCTGTTCTTCTCTTATTTCAAATTGCAAACCCTCTTCATTTATTGGTTGAAAGACTACTGTTAAAATCATACATGACCTGTTTCAGGAGCATAAAATTTACAAAAAAATTAGCCGTGAGTGCGAAGAGAGTTGCTTTTGTGAATTATTTACAGTCCCTCATCGCCACATCTAACTTTAGCAGTCACATTGTGTACTAAAACCTGTCTCTTTCAGCTTGGCCTATTCTTTAAAGAAAGCATCATAACTGTGGACTATATAGCTTTGCGCATCCCACAGGGGTGATACTATCTATTCACCTAAGTTATCAGTTCTATCAGAGTAGGTTATTATGTGGTTGGAAGGAGAATAACAGTGAAGTCCTAGCATTAAATCTTTTTAAAGAAAATTCATCAGGGGCATCGATCCATATGCATAGAGTCCTATAAAATAATTGAGACCATTTTGAACTCCTGTTACATCTGATTATCTTCTGTCATTCCCCCTCACTTATGGCCACTGAAAGAGTTAACTTATCCCGAATTCTAATGAAATACTGCAGGGTTGGAGCTATGTTGGTGATAGACTTCTATCAGCTGTGATACCCTATGAAGAGAGTGGATGGTACGATGGACAAATGTGGGTAAAGCCACCAGAGGTTAGGATCATTGTTCTCAATTTAGCAACTTTATGATGAAAGTTCACTTCTAGCTTGACTTCTAGCAAATTATAGTTGCTATGCTTAGAAATTGTGAAGACAATATATACCTGCAAATCTAGACAAGAAGCATGTAAATGGAAGATGTAATTACAACAAAGCTGCTGTAACAGTAGATGCCACAAGACATCAGATACCCTGAAAAAGCTCAAATCAGATTATACGAACTCAATATATCAAAGAAAATTGCATCCTGACATATGATTATGAGGCATTTCTGAATAGCTTCCTTTCTTAGAAAGAAGAGAAGAAAGGTTTAGCTAATTCACCAATTTAGTTCATTGGAACATATTTTATTAGTTACCAGTAAGATGGATCATCCAGAACGAAAAGAGAACCCATCAAATCAGAGTTAAAAGATCTGTAATTTGATGCATTGAAGTGCATGATCTAAGGTTTTTACTATGGTTTCCATCAATGTTCATCCTAGCATCTTTGTTTAATTCAGTAATACAAAGAAGCTAACGTGTAAACAAACAAACATGAAAGAAAGATGGAAAGCAGAAACAATACGTAAGTATTGAATTGGACCTTATTATATCCTCTATTAATGTAGGCACATTAACAAAGAAGTAAACAATGACATCCTTTGTTTTACTTAGTATTTTAGCAGAGATTCACCTATCTACATGTTGGAATGATTCTGCAAACTGAGAATTGTTTTTCCCTTCTTTTCCAACAGGTGTTGGCACGTGATAGATTGTTAGGTTCCTACAAGGTAAGAAGGCCTTCCCAATCATCCCTCGTGTACAAGAAAAATATACCATAATCTATATCTACAGCATATCCATTCATGAAACATGTGAATAGGCATTTTGATACCATAATCTGACCTAGGAAAGCAGAGCACACTAATAGAAATGGAGCAACATAAACATATAAGCAGCTTAGTATGTGTGTCGAAATGGCATTCGATCATATTAGCCACAACTCTTGAACATCTTTCCAAATAAAAGAGATTGATAAAGGAAATTTATCTTGTCACTAGGTTAAACCAGTCATCAAAATGTTGAAACAAACACTAGTCGGAACAGGGGTGCTACTTGTTTCAGCAGTGCTACTGTTTTTCTTTGCTACACCAGTTGAGGATTTCTTTAAAACCACCTTTTCCAAGGGAGAGAATCCATCAAATGAGTTGGTTTCAAAAACCAACCAAAAGTACAACGTAAGGTATGAGCACAAACATGAAGACTTCAATTACCATTTTAAATTTGCGCCTAGTTTATATGCTTAAATTTTTCTTCTGCTGACACATGTTGTTCTGCATACCGTAGAAAGGAGGAATTGGTTAGATTGCCAGTGGAGGTGATCACTGATGATGATTTAGCAGAAGCTGCTGCAAAAGCTGCTGATGGAAGACCAGCATATTGCAGAGACAGATTTTATCGTGCATTAGCAGGTGGGCAGTACTGCAAATGGGAAGATCTAGTTGACTAATTAGCAACAAGTGAAAGATTGGTTATGTTCGAACATCTAAGTTCTATTTACCAAAGAGTATCGTACAACTTTTGTAGAAAAACTAACTCTCCAACATCAGATACGTAAGCGAAAAGGAAACTTGCCAAAGCAGATTTTGCAACCAATAGCCCCATTAAGAACTTTGTAAGCAAGCTCTCTGGACCAATGGAGAACGCCAAACAGTTGGACCTCAAAAATAGTGCTGGCACTACTGTTTCTGTTTGCATCTTCAGAATCCGAATCTCTATATTCAAGACAAAGCGAATGCATTGCTTGATGGAGTATTCAGCAACAATATAAAAAACAGTGATACACCAATGTTTAGTCGTAACAATTTGGGGATCAACAAGCATCAAAAAATACCACCAACAATGGTGGATAGCTTTGTCCCTTAATATGCAAAGGAACAATCTCAACCAAATTTCATCATTTAGAACTCCACCAATCTCGGAAGTGTCATAAATCTCCAAAAAGTTAATGATGTGTATGTTTGGATTCTTATCCAGCAAGCTATCAAACTACTTAAATTGTTGAACTACTTGAATCATATGAGGATTGATCTCAAATTTATTAATCTCCACTCTTGATCTAGCAATACTAGATTTTGTTCCCATGACTGATGGTCTAGCATAATCCCTTATAATGCATTTTCTTTCATATCCTGCCATTGTGCATGGTGGTCCTAACACCAAGTACCTAAATCCTAAAATTTAAAAAAATAAACAAAAGATTAAGAAAGAAAGTCTTAAAATAAATAAATACAAAAAATAAAAAATAGATTAATAAAAAAGTATTCCTAATTTTCTAGTCCCTGACAACAAAACACTTGATGGTGTATTTTTTGAACTATGCTAAAGATCAACGAGGCAAATGCAGTTATCGTTGTTATGGTATAGCTTAATGAACATAAATGTCTATTTCATGAAGATTGCAAATACTAGCACTAACTGCTTTCTACTATTAAATATAACAAAATGAATGCTAAGAGATGATTAATTTAACTAAAATTACTAATCTAAAATAACGAAAAATAACAATAAATAAGAATGAAGCAATCAATAGATAAACAAGTTATAGATGTAGAATCTTCCCTATAACTGTTTTATAGTTAAATTTATTTTTATGTTACCAAATAGTTTACTGTATGAAGCTCTTTTAAAAAAGCTAAATTTTAAATTGACAATCAAACAGTCAACTAGCTTCTTAAAAAGCTCTTCTTAGAAAATCTCTATTGATAAAAGCTCTACTGACAAAAGCTCTACTAATATAAGCCCATCCAAACAGGCGTTAAGTTAATAACCCAAACTTTTTAACCAATAGAAATTTCAAATTTATAAACATATTCTTTTTCAAGATATACAACCCCTTTTTTTTAAGTTGATTGATTGAAATCACTTTATAATCAAAACCCTTAATAATGCATAAACTCGTCCTATGAATTTTCTTAATAAATTTGACTTTAGCCAAAAAGATTTCTATGGTCCCAGGGACGTAGCTAAACGGGGCCCAGTAGTGCACTGGGCC
>JANVCQ010000232.1:4526105-4543129 GCA_025531925.1 Erythroxylum plowmanianum
GAAAAAGTGAGAGTTCATAGATCACTAGGTCAGGTAATGGCCTGCCTATTGGAAGCATGTTGTTTCGGTCCCATGAGAGAGAGAGAGAGAGAGAGAGCGAGGAATTTAAGCAGTAACTCGCACACCCTTCTCAAGTCTATCTCTATAATTCTTTTGTCCAGGGCTTTCTTTCAGTCGCTTTAATTCTTTATACTCCACCTGTCACTGCCCCACTAAGCCTTTTCCTTTATACATCCTTCTCATGCAACAATTGGAGTTACTGTTTCTTTCTCCATTAGATATTTGCTCTTAGTTTCTTGATAGGAGGACCCAAAGCAACAGTTTCGTTGCAAGAAAATGGCATCTGATCATGAGAAATGGGAAAATTGTGAGACTTGTCTACTTGAAGAAGAAGATGATGATGATGAAGAAGAAGAAGCACTGTCACTGTGTGATTTGCCAGTTAACGTTATAGCTGAAGAGAATCGATCAAGCGAAGGAGATGCTGAAACAACAGAATCACGTCATCAAGAAGATTTCGATTTTATTCCCTGGAGCGGTCGTCAATCTACAGAATCAGAGATGTGTGCAGCGGATGACATATTTTTTCAAGGCCGAATTCTCCCACATCGTCTCTCGGTGAGTTCAGAATGTGGCTTTAACAAATTCTCCAAGCTGGATACTTTCGACCCAGGTCGGAGCTTATTGAGGTCAGAATCTATGGATCGTTACTCGCTTGGCTGGTCTACGAGTTTCAGTAGTAGAAGCAGCAGTGGCAGAAGTCATCAATCATCAAGCAGCAATGGTAGTTCTGTTGCTATCAAACCAAGAATTCCCAAGCCAAGAGTCTCAAATCAGTTTATTTCTCATCACCAAAGTCCCAGGCCTCAAATCAGGCAACCAGTCTCTCAGACGGGTAGAATTCCTGCTTCTAACAGGATAAGCAAATCCTCTGTGTGGAACATCCTAAGACGGGGTCTTGTCCGTACACCAGAAATTGAATTACAAGATCTCAAGTTTCGTAACTCTACGGTTAGTACGGTTAGTAGAAATAGCAGTGCTAGTAGCAGTAGTTCCAACATCCAGAATTTTAGCCAAATTGACAACAACAATAGTCGCATTAGGTCTTGTGATAGTACTCAAGACGAGAACCTGGGGAAAGTGAGGAAACAGAGAACATCAGACAAGAGAGGAGGGTTTTTAAGCGATTGTAGCTGCTCAGTCAGTGCAGTGAAGCCTGTTCCACTGAACAGGGTCATCATTAGAAACAGCAACACTCCTAATACTGTCAGAAATGATAGAATTGTAAGAGAGTCCATAAAAGAGAAGCAGAAACAGCTGAAGATAAAGAAGAAAATGGCAGAACAACAGGGAAAGCAAGCAATGTCACGTCATCAAACGTTTGAATGGATAAAGCAGCTTTAGCATCAAAAAATCTTTTGATCATGAGAAGGTCCTCGAGGGCAGACTCATGAAACAGTCCCCTCGCATGCTTGCATTCTTTTTATCATTAGATATCTTTTAGCTGCAACCCCTTTTGTCTTTGTTTCCTCTTTTTCTTTAATTTGAATTCACCATTAGACATTAGTTCCTTTTTAATTGGCGTGGAGAGACACTGTACTCTAGACACGAAAAGTCACACACAGGCCTTGTCTTTGTCTTTCCTGAGAAAAAAAAAAGTGGCTTTCCTGTGCATTAATGACTTGGAACACACAGTTTTTTTGATTAAGAATTGGGACCGTGATGGGTGTAAATGATGGAAACGGAAGGTGGTGGCGGTGATGGCTGTGGTGGAAGAAGAGGAGGTGGTTGTCATGATTAAGCAGAGCAGTGGCGGCTTTTTACCTATGTCGGGGTGTGAAAACGGCAAGTCGTGACTGAAAAAGTAGCGGCTAGTAGGATGGGTTGATGCTATGAAAGGAAAAGACCAAAGAGCATATGACTAGGAGAGTTTGAGGGAAGGATTCATGTTTCATGTCGTTTTCTTGCATGATTTTGGAATACAGAGACAGTGGGTGTGATGTAATGGAATGAGTTGTCTGATTACCCAGGTTTACTAGGAGATCAAAAGGTTGGTTAAGAATGTATGAGAATCCAATGATTATTTCAGTTATCTTATCTAGTTGTGTTCTGCACATGCTATGGAAAACAAATCATTATTCATTGTATCACATGCGCCAACAATTTGTCTATATCGTGTCAAATTTGTCTATATCGTGTCATAATTGAAGAAAGGATTACCTTAACAAGTTCAAGAAGATAAACGAGTCATATTAAGGAGATTGTATCTTAAATAGAATGATTATCAATAAAAATTATTTTTATTTTTTATAGATTAATATTTATTTTAAATATATTTTAATCATTAAATCAAATTTTATTTAAATTATATATATTTTGAAGTTTTTTAAATTTAATTATATTTTAATAATTATTTATTTACAAAACTAAACAGATTATTAAATAAAATAAAATTATTTTAAATTTTATTATTAAATATTTAATTATATAATGTTAAATTAAATTATTCATATTTTATAAATAATACATATACTAAATAATAAAAATATATTTAGTTGATATTAAATCAGATTATAAAAGTATAAACAAAAACAAACTCAATTTTTATAATTTTTATATATTTTAAAAATTAGAAGAAATTAAATAAAAATAAAAATAAACAATTTTTATTAAATTTAAAAATAGAAACTTAAAATAAAAACAAAAACAAAAACAACTTTTAAATTAATTCTTTCTATTCAATAATTTGTTTTAAATATATAATTTAAAGATTATTTTATACACTTAATAATTTACTAAATAAGCACCTAATTTGCTAATATTTTAAAATGAGAATGTTATGTTAGTCTTTCAACCATGCGCTTTCATCAAATCACTAAGCTACTTCTTCGAGAAGAAAAGAAAAGAGAAAGAGATGAATGCTCTCAACTCTACTGATTCTGCACGACATGCTGTCAAAATACATGGAAGAGAAGAAGACCCCTCTCCCCCTGCATCTATGATCCAAAGTAAGCCACTCAGCTACAATGCAGTGGTTTCACACTAGTCTAACCTTGGCTTCGGAGCTGACGAATTGGACTGGCTAGAAAAGGAAGCCACTGAAATAGCTGAAGGAGATATCTCTATTATCGAAGGCAACTTCGATCTGGGCATTGAATTATCTACTACATTTAAAGGGAAACTTGACCAAGCCTGGGCAAACACAGTAATCATCAAATTACTTGGTCGGAAACTAGGCTTTAATATGCTCAAATCTGGAATAGCTACACTGTGGAAACCTAAAGGTCCCATGAAATTGGTCAACCTTGATAACGAGTTTTACCTTATAAAATTCGTGGAAGAGGATGATTTCATTCGAACACTCACTCAAGGATCGTGGGTCATCGCTGGCCACGCCCTCTTGATGCAACCTTGGTTACCTGAATTTTGTCCGTCTGCAGGGCAAATCTCGCATGTAGTAGCTTGGATCTAATTCCCCGAATTATCTATTGTGAGATACCATCTGTCAATACTCACGATTTTTGGTAATTTGGTCGAAAAAACTGTCAAAATCGATAGCACAACGCAAAATACTCACTACGAAAAATTCGTTAGAGTAGCGGTTGATATTGATCTTCACGCATCGCTTAGATCTGTGGTAGAACTTGACGGAGAACTCATCAAGGTGGCATATGAGGGCCTTCCCCAAATATGTTTTTCTTGTGGCTTAGTAGGCCATGGTAACCCGAGATCTCTCCCTTACCTGCAAACCAGAGTACGCAAGCGAGAAATCAATTGAGGATGAAACCTAAAAACCAAGCGTCGACCAAGGAATTTCAAGTGAAACGGGTGTTGTTTAAAGTCACACATGGTTTGCTTCCTTCTGGCTCCATAACGATGTCGTCGAGTCCCTCGTTGGCTCCTATGGGCCAGAAGCTAGGCCTTTACGCCCAGCCCCCAACCCACGCTGGTCCCTCTTTGGTCCCTATAGGCCCGCAGACAAGCCTTCCCACCCAGGCCACGACCCATGTTGGGCAGTCCCTTCCAATGTCGACTCCCCAGCCCACTTCCCATGCACTGGCCAGTCTAGGCCCGAACCATGTGGCCCTCTCAATACCCTCACATGCTGACATAATAATTCAGGATCATTCCATATCACTGCCCATACATGAGGCCTTGGGCTATCGGGACATGGAGGCCGATCTCAATATTGACTATAGTAATGAGGCCTCGACCTCGACCATTCAACCACATGTTTTACCCTTGTCGCGACCCCCAGACCCGAGTAACGAAATTACTCCAGCCAGTGATAATAATGTTGAATTAGATACTTAAATGGAGGATAATCCCTAGGATCATTCGATTATTCTGGATCGAGAGTTGACCTATCGTGCAGGCAACTCTCTTGCCAAATAGCTAAACCTCTCCAACCCGATTTTATGTCCATTTTAGTTTGGAACTATCAAGGGGCTGGAGGGCGGACCTTCAAACCTGTCATAAAAAACTATTTTCGCCTCCACAAACTGTTTCTTGTCATTTTGGTTTAACCTCGTATTAGTGGGGCCCAAGCGTTGAAGGTTATTAGAAATCTAGGGTTTGGCCACTCGTTCAGGGTGGAAACTGAAGATTTTTCCGAGGGTATCTGGCTTCTGTGGAAAGATGATATTGTAGTCTGAATATTGCTTCCTCATCGCCAATTTGTGCATGTCAATATTGAGTGAGATCACTTGTCTTTTGACTTCACGACCATTTACGCTAGCCCGACATACTCGCTACAAAAATTTTTATGGCAGTATCTACGACAAACTGCGAGTATCACGCAAAAACCTTGGCTGCTGGGGGGGATTTCAATGCCAAACTTGAGAATGGTGATAAGAGGGGTGGTTCTCGACTGTAACCTACCGTCAACACTCACTTCAGAGATTATGTGTATAGTTGTAATCTTCAAGATCCCGACTTTTCGGGGCCTATATACACCTGGTGGAGAGGATAAATTCTTGCTCGCTTAGACCGAGTCTTCTGTTCTAATAATTGGTATCCTTTCCTTACTACGGTCACCCATTTACCATTCTTGAAATCCGATCATCGGCCTATTCTCATTTCTCTGAACAAGAGCACATACTCTCCTCCATTGATTAAGCCCTTTCGATCTCAGTTCACCTGGCTCGTCCATGATTGCTTTGGACAATTTATTGCGGCAAATTGGCCCACTAGTCAGGATTTCAGTAATGCACTCAGTAGGTTCTCGGAAAGACTACAGATCTGGAACTCTACCACGTTTGGCAATATTTTCCATCGGAAGAACCGACTCATGGCCAAGCTTGAAGGTATCCAAAAGTGTCTTGAAGACACTGACTCGACTTCGCTCAGAGACCTAGAGGAACACCTTCTGACTGAACTGGAACAGGTCCTGTGCCAAGAAAAACTTTACTGACATTAGCGATCCAGAAGTCAATAGGTCCTCCAGGGTGGCAGGAATACTAAGTTCTATCATGCCATCACTCGCGCCAGATAACGTCAAGCACGGATAACTTCCTTGCAAGATGAAAATGGCATTACGATCTCAGATTCTACCAGCATCCGACGATTAGTGTAGCATTACCTTGAGAATTTATATCGGGTCGAAACGCAGCAACCTACACCCAGACTGCTACATGGCCGTTTTTCCCCTACCTCAACAAGCTTCCACTGAGCTCAGCAGTCCCCTTAATTTAGTAGAAATCAAAAGAGCTTTCTTCAGTATGGATCCAAACAAGGCACCTGGGTTTGATGGGTTTACAACTCTTTTCTATCGATCGCAATGGGAAGTTGTTGGGCCTTCCTTGACCTTATTTATCCAACGAAGCTTTCGCCATGAAATTTGGGAATCAGATCTTAATCACACTATCATGGTTCTTATACCGAAGATCCCTTTGCCCTCTTCGATTACGCAATTTAGGCCTATTGCTTTATGTTCGGTGCTCTATAAAGCCATTGTCAAGATCATTGTGAACAGACTCAAATCTTACCTAAATGATCTGGTTGTTCCGACCAAGTGCAATTTCGTCCCTGGGCATTTGATCATGGATAACATCATAATCACCTAAGAAGTTATACATACTATGAAAAGGAAATCTGGGCGGAAAGGGTTTATGGCTTTAAAAGTGGATCTGGAAAAAGCTTACGATAGGCTGTTATGGGATTTCATCCAAGATACTCTCTTTGATGTAGGACTTCCTGATTCTCTGATTAATCTAATAATGAAGTGCATTACTAGTGTTTCCCTTCAAGTAAACTGGAATGGCATCCTGAATACCACCTTTTGTACGTCTAGAGGCATTCGCCAGGATGACCCTATCTTCCCTTATCTGTTTGTCCTGTGTATGGAATGATTAGGGCACACGATCACTCAAGCGGTGAACCACAGACGTTGGTAGCCTATTAAACTTAGCAAAAATGGACCGCCACTGTCGCACCTGTTCTTTGCCGATGACGTTATCCTTTTCTCTGAAACTTCCTTGAACCAGGTGTTCGTCATCAGAGATATTTTATATGATTTCTGCTCCTCCGGACAACGAATCAGCCACGACAAATCAAAATGTTTCTATTCCAACAATGTGCCTCCTTCGACGATACCCAGATTAAACAGAGCTCTAGGCTTTAGACAGACGAATGACCTCGGTCGCTATTTAGGAGTTCCTCTTCTTCATGAACAAGTCAGCAAACGGACTTATCAACACATTCTCGACATAGTGCAACAACGCTTGTCAAGATGGACATCAAACCTTCTGTCTTTGGTAGGCCAGATCACTTTGGTTCATTCAGTCATAGCAACTCTCCTTAGTTATACTATACAGACGGTCAGGTTATCCCACCTGCTTTGTGATGAGATTGAGAAATTGATGCGTCAATTTATTTGGGGCTCTTCGAATGGAACCAAGAGGATTTACCTAGTCAGCTGGGAGGATGTTTGTAAACCCAAAGCGATGGGGGGTCTGGGCCTTAGGTGAATCTGTGCTACCAACGATGCCTTGCTAGCTAAGTTAGGCTGGACTTTGATTGCTAATCCTAATGCATTATGGGTAAAGGTACTTTCAGTGAAGTACAAATTTGACGTTAGCAATCTCCCCACCTCCTTTGAGGCCATCGGGGGTTCTATGATATAGCGGAGCATAAAGGCAACTTGACACCTTGTTATTTAGGGCATGAAATGGAGAATCGGTGATGGCGCCCGAACTCGGTTCTGGATTGACCCTTGGCTTATAGGGACAGGGCCCCTTACTTCACAAGCCATATCCCCTATCCCTGATTCCATATAAATTTCAACGTTCGGGACTTCATGGAATTAGACGGTACTTGGAAATGGGACAATTTCCAATCATACCTTTCGCCGTTGATTTGTAGATTAATAGCAGGGACATTTCCCCCAAAACCCTACTTAGGGTAGGATAAACTGATTTGGAGAATTTTGGACATTGGTCAGTTCACCGTAGCTTCCACATATGCCATGATCATGGAACTTGAAGATACCTCGGTCCATGAGGCCTAGAAGGTAATCTGGAAATAGAAAGGCTCTCAACGCAATTGCTCCTTCCTCTAGCTCCTTGCGAAGGATTGGTTACTAACTAATCAGGAAAGAATGGCGGCGACATTTCACTACGGATGGCGAGTGTTATCATTGTCATTTGGAGGAATCCTTGTTACATGCAGTGCGCGACTGTGTAAAAGCCCGACAAGTGTGGCACAGCTTCCCTCCTCATATCGTTTACCATGACTTCTGCATTATGTCTACGAGGGAGTGACTCACTCAAAACCTCCAACATCATCGCAATGTTTTGGGGCATGAGTGGTCGATCCTTTTTGGCATTACCTGCTGGTTTCTATGGCAATGGAGGAATATGTCCCTCTTCGATGATCAGTTCTCTTGGCCTTCCTCACCAATTTCTCATATTTTGTCTTATACAGATCTGCTCCACCATTCAGCAGTGTGGCACAGTAGAGTGACGACCACCGATCCTCTCCCTTGATGGGAACAACTTATCGGATGGAGCAAGCCTCCCACAGGCTGGCTCAAATTAAACACTGATGGTGCGTGCAAACGGGTATTGTCCTTAGCTACCACAGTCGGTCTTCTCCGAGACAGTAAAGGCAACTGGTGGGGAGGGTTTACTCAAAATATTGGTTGGTGCACTCCAGTAATCGCGGAACGCTGGGAGTCTATATCGGGCTGACCCTTGCATGAAATTTGGGGTACTGATGGATCGAACTTAAAGTGGATTCCAAAGTGGTGATTGATATCCTCTCTTTCACAGATCATCGAGCCAGGACTCTTAATCCTATATTTCTAGGCATTAACGAACTGTTCAATAGGAATTAGATTGTTGTTCATCATCACATATATCGAGAGAGCAACAGATACGTCGACTGGCTTGCTAACTATGCAGGTCATTTTGATGTTGGAGTCACTTATTTTGATACAACACCTATCGAGTGCCACATAATCCTTTTAGAAGATTTATCGAGAATATGTTTCCCTCGACTAGTTGTGTAATTTTTGGTTTAGTTTCCCTTTATAAAAAAAGCTACTTCTTCTAGTCTGCACTGGTGGAAAACAGTACATCATGAGGGATTGGCTTGGGAATTCGAAGCTTTCCCAATGAATTGATGTGTTCAGATTTATTAGATTGGGTTGAACAGTCCTAAAGGCAAGCAGACTAAGTACTAGTGAGCGTTTAGCCAGAAAACTTCTTCTTTAGGCTATGCAAGCTTAAGGGCTAATTATTCAGAATGCTGTGATTTACATAAGTTCGTCCTTACGTATAGATGATATTGTGATTTTGGAAAAAAACTACTATCAATTAAGAAAGTAGCAGCATCGAGAGGCGCGCATGTATATTTGCTGTAAAAAAAGTGAGCATTTAATTTTAAAAAACATATTTTTTATATTTTTAATTTTTTAAAATTATTTTAAAAATTGATAGAATTGATCTATGAATTGGCTTATTACCATTTTTATCTAACATCCCCTTCCTAAAACTTTTCACTGGCCACGCATTCAAAGTCACTCGTAATAAATATCAATCCATAATTATGTCATGGGAGAATGTTGCATTGTGGAAGCTGGAGTGTGGCCTTTATAGAGCAACGAAGTATGTTAAATATCAAAACCAAACTCCTATTCTTTTATTCTTAAACTTATGCGACTTTCTAAGAAAACCAGTAAGACATAGAGATAACACCAAATCTTAAAAAGAGAAGAGAGAACACAGAGAGAGAGAGAGAGATGGGAAAAATCAAAACTCATATTAATAAAACACTTAACATAAGATTATTTTTATAAAAAATATTTTTTTAAATTGAGTTTTTATTATAAAGTTGAATAATATTAGAGATTTTTAATAATTAATCTTATAATAATACAATTCTAAATAAATGGAGAGATGAATAACAAAATGTAATATAGGTTTTTTGGGAGAATATTCTCTATTTCTCATTCAACCAGAAGACAAGATATATACACAAGTCCTCACGAATGCCTAACTTATGAAGTAAGAAGTAATATTGGTGTTTTCCTAATGCCTTGGTAAGAATATCCGCAAGTTGCTCATTGATCAATACAAAACGTGGACAAATATCCCCTTTAACAATTGCATCATGGAATCCACTTCAATGTGCTTTGTTCGTTCATGAAAAATCAGGTTCTGAGATATATGCAGAGCAGCTTGACTATCGCAATGCAGTGACATGGGCGTAGTGTGTATCATGCCAATAGTAGATAAAATCCCTTTCAACCATTGTAATTCACAAGTAGTCATATCCATCGAGCAATACTCTGCTTTAGCAGAAGAGCAAGACACAGTATGTTGCTTTTGCGTCTTCTAAAAAATAATAGATACACCTAGAAATATAAACCAACCTGTAAGTGATTTCTGGGTCATCAGGCAACCAGCCCGGTCTGCATCACACCACGCATGTAGGCACAAGTCACATTCACTGCTCAATAAGATACCTTGCCTTGGATTTTGTTTCAGATAACAAACAACCCATAGCGCAACTTACTAATGATCCTCCCTTGGTTGTTGCATGAACTAGGACAAAATATGAACACTATATGAAAACTCTGGCCATGTAAAGCATAAATAGATTAGCTACCCTATTAAACGACGACATGATTCTGGATCAACGAGCAATTTGCTAGTAGACAGAGCCAAATGATGATTTTGTTCCATAGTGACACTAGCAGGTTTAGCTCTCAACAAACCCACCTTAGTAATTATATCTAGTGGATATTTCCTTTGACATAGAAAAATCCTTCTGGGCTTCGCGCCACTTCAACATGAAGCAATACTTCAAGGCTCCCAAATCTTTCATGTGAAAGCAGTCACTCAAACAAGTTTTAAATCTCTGGATAGCTATACTATCATTTCCCATAACAATTAGATCATCAACATACACAAGTACAGCAAGATGGGTGTCACCATTTTTCATGGAGAAAAGGGAATAATCTGAGTATGACTACTAAAACCCAAAGACCTTTAACGCAGCTGAGAGTTAAATGAACAGTAGCGAGGAGCTTGTTTGAGCGTATAAAGAGACTTTTGCAACTTACAAACCTTGCTTGGAGCCAACACTTGGAACCTAGGCGGCAACTTCATATAGATGTTCTTTTGAAAATTGACATGAAGAAATGTGTTATGGACGTCCATCTGATGAATTTCCCAATTTCTCGCAACTGCTACTAATAGAAATACTCACATGGTAACCATGTTAGCTACCAGAGCAAACGTCTTAGTGTAGTCGATCCCTTCAACTTGATGATTCCCAAAGATTACAAACCGAGCTTTATATGTTTCCACTGTGCTATAAGAGTTATATTTGATCTTGTTTACCCACTTGCATCTTAAAGCTTTCTTGTCCGATGGTAGGTCTTCTATCACCCATGTTTCATTATTCTCCAATGCTTGTATCTCCCGTTGCATTGCCTCCCACCATCACTCATCTTTTATAACCTCAGAATATGTCACAGGTTCATGTTTTGCATGTATCGCTGCAAGAAACATTCTATGTTGCAAAGAAAAATTGTTTATGCAATAGGATAGGGATTACCTGAGGAATGACGTGGTTTGGGTGTCGATTTGGATGGACTCAATTTCTGTATTGTATGAATGACATAGTCATGCAGTAAAACTGATGTCTTTTTCTATCTGTGATCTCGACTTAATAATTCCTTCGCATCCTCGTGGACTTCTGGATCCTTTTGTCCATTCAGTTCCTGTTCAGAAGTGTCATTTATTTGTTGAACGTCATGCACTTCATGTTGTGCCGGTAAGACACCAGGCACAACATGTTCTTTATGTAACACATAATGATACTTTAGTTACGTATTTCAGATCGAACATGAAAGGGCAATAAATAAAGAAATGTGAAAAATACCTGAATAAACCACAGATAACTCAGATATCAAATTTCTAAACTAAACCGTTTATAAAGCATCCCTAAAGCATGCACTGTACATGCATGTTTGAGGAAATCACTCGTGTCTACTTGACATTCTTCTACGAAATTGTACCATCTGCTAACTTAAAAAAAACTGTAACCTTAAGTAAACTTTCAATCATCCGGACACATAGCTAAATTTGAATATGAATTCCCTATAAGGTTTAGTCTATTGACTTTTCTATAAGTCAATATATAATCCTTGATTCACTTTAATTATCTTAACACTCGCTTGATTGTATTTCAACGATCTACATCTGGATAAACCAAATATTGACCAAATAGTCAAACAGTACATGAAATTTTCTGTCTAGTGCATACCTGAAATCCTTCAGGTTGTACCATATAGACCTCTTCATAAAGGTCTTTATTCATGATAACTCTATATCATTATGAGCTACAATTATCATAATCACTCAAAATGTATCCTACGAGGATACGAGAGAAAAGGTAACATTAAAGTGAACATTTCTCCCTGAGTAAAATATCAGGCAATTGAGCGAGCTCATAAACTGCTGAACTTTATCCTGAAATCCTTTAGGTCTTAAACTTCATTTACAAACTGACAAGTTTGCAATTCTGCTGCAAAATCAACTAGCTCCCAAACCTTACTATGTTTCATGGTTTGCATCTCATCAATCATTGCAACCCATCATAATTTCACATTGGGTTCAGAAACAACTTATGTAATAGTAACTGAATTCGTAACATGTCTAATATCATAGTTATGTTCACCTAATAGACTATATAATTAGATGGGATAGCAAGTCATCTCATTTTGGCGGATTTTTATAACTACATTAGATTTTGTACCCCCAGGAACCTTTGTGTGTACAGGTATGGGTTCCTATTCCTATATAGGCACGGTACAAAGACCTAGATCCACGAGATCTAACTAGATGAGTGTATTATCTACCCTGCTACTGCTATCATCCGAAGGGTCAAAGGGCCCACCATTATCATAGACATCGTATTTCAAAAATTTAACTGTTTGTGATTTCACTATTCTGGTCTCTCCTTCTCTATAGTAAGATCTGTATCCTTTTGAGTGATCGAAATATCTTACTAAATAGCAATGAGCGGAACGAGCATGCAATTTTTTTTAATAAGAATTATACCACCTCAGTAGAGCAACCCCACATATGAATATGTGTAAAATTGAGTTCCCACACTTCTAAATAAGTAAGTAGATTAGTTTTGTTATGCATTGACTTCTTTAAGTCCTTTAGGGTGCAATTATTCCTTTCGATGACACATCACTTTGCTCAAGACTACCGAGCATAGTGAACTATGTCACTATTCCAACTGATTCCATATATCTGGCAAACAAACCTTTTCAAGTCATGAAACACCATGTTTGCCATGATATTCTCCTTCATGGTCAGATTTGACACTCTAAATGGATTTTCTCAATTGGTTCTCAACCTTCAATCTTTAAGCAAGAACACATAACTATAATGGGAATAATCATCAACAAATGTCATAATACATTTGGAATTGCACAATGCAACTGTATAAGATCTTCTGATGTCCGTATGTATCAAACTCAACAAGTCAAAAACACGAGTTGACCCTTCTTCCTTATTAGTCAACTTACCCCTGTAATAGTCAGCATGTATTCCCAAATCATCATAATTTAGAATTGAGATAATGCTTTTCTTGATCAATCTCTCAACCCTAGCTCTGAAAATATGGCTTAAACCTTTATGCCACACCATGTATGACTCTTCATTCATCCAGGTTCTTCATTTTATTACTTGTTTAGCAAGATACGAAGAAGCATATATCTAATTTGGGGTAAGACACAATCTGTACAAGCCATATGACAAGAAAGTTGTACCATTATGTTTTGCATTAAACACTAACAATACAACAGAAGCATTAAATACAAAATGTCAAGAAACTCCTTTGCTATGTCTGTGTTCAGAAGTCCACTAAGTATATGGTCAGGTATGGATCTCTTAATGGTCATAAGACATAACCTGTTAGACCGATCCCAGGCTTCATAGGCTACTTTATGAGTTCTCGAGCTCATGGATGTAGGTGAAGACGACCTATTTGTCCGTATGGTTATATCAAGCTCAGCTATCTCTATAGCATTCAATACATCCTTTCTCCACTTCTTCATATTGAAACCGATCAGGGTTTCAATGATGACACTTATTTTATTGACCAAAAAGGTGACTGTAAAATGATAATGTTTAAATCAGCACAAATGTAGGATAACAACAATACTCAAAGCCATTAAATAGTATCTTTACCAAGAATCTGATCACACATATTATGAAATGCCTTTAGATTTAATACATAATATATGTAATTAGACCTCCACATAAAAGTGATCGGAGTGCAAACCATCAACTCTCATAACACTACCACCTTTGGGCGAATAGATCACTTAGCAACAACTTTCCTCCATTTAATGCCTTTATGCACATCTCAAAATTTTATGTAAGGCCAATAAATTTGAGCAAAATAACCGATCATAAAATTAAAAACATCCCTTAACATGTAAGTAGAATAATTGAAAATGCTAACTTGAAAGGCTACTTTGGTGACTACATCCTCATCAGCACTCAAAAAGCCCACAAATACAAGGGATACGTCTTTATGTTATCCTCACATTCTTGATGGGCATATGGTATTTGACAATGTGACCATCAATAAATGCAAAACCCCAAATTCACAGTCTCATTGTCACACACTCGTGCTGAAGACATTCTCTGAAAACTTTATTTGAGACTTTAGTAAAGAAAAAATCTCATTAGAGCGACTATCGTGCGTCACTGAACACTGAACTGACCGCTCGAGACACAAGAACCTCTTGTATCTCCCATATGGCAAGTTCGTTACATGAAAAATGGATTCAGAATGTCTTAAAACCTTTTCTAAATGACTATCATGTGATCCCAAACGCTGAACATAAGACTCGAGATACGAAAACTTGAAATATCTCCCTCATGTGATGTCCGAAGCATGAAAATTACTCGAAATCAGATTTAGAATGCCTTAATTCCTTTTCTAGATTTAAACTTTAATATATTATTGATGTAATAAATCCAGAAAATGGAAATTTTCATTATATGAAATTTTCGGACCCAAAACTATCCCAAAACACTTTGGGGCACCACTATGAGAAATATGAATTATTTGTTTTTTTAAAATTAATGTAGAAATTTCGTATGGTTGATGTCAGTTGTCGTGCCAACCCTCATAGACACGTCTGGCATGTGTTGAGCACTCGCGGTGATGCACAGATAAGTCCTTCGACACTGGCATGTGCATTATGCCACGTGCAGATGCCCTCGGGGTGGTACTGTGCACCGTCAGGCGTGTGTGGCACACAGGCTCGATGGTCTCCATCACCTCCGATCGTCTAAGCGAGTTTTCAGCTAGTTTCGGGCTAGTTTTTAGCGTCGCCGGGCTCATTTTCAACCCGTTTCTCAAGGCTAAACACATTTATACCATTTCATGCAATAAAAAGTAGAAAAAAACTGAGAAACAGAAGTTAACCCTATGAAAACCTTATGGAGAAAAAATAAAAAATCTCCGTTTTTAACCACTCGATCACGTCATCACTCTAATATCACGTGTAACATATAACAATACCTTACATATCCTGGATCAAACGTGAAAGGAAAATAGACAAAGAAATGTAGAAAATACCTGATTTCAGTTCCATAACTTCAAACGAGCATTTCGAAGTCGAAAGGAGTGCAAATATACAGCCTTCTTCACGAGAACCACTCATCGGGATGTAGTCAACATCGTTCTACATTTTTCTCAAAACATAAGTTCTCTTAATGGGTTAGAGAATCCTTATGCTTAAGAATGATATGAGCAACTGCATAAGACTTTAACCTTTATATATAGCTTCTATATCGGGCTTCTCTATCACATATTTGATATGGGTCTGGTCCATACTAATCATAATCTGTCTTCTACCCAGACTTCGATCCACTGATTTAGATCATTTGTTGGGTCACTTTATTATCTTTATCCAAATCAAATTATTTAACTTAACCGATAAGTTATTTGAAAAAATAAAAAATGCGGTTAAATGCTATCCAACTTTATGGGAAAAGTCAAAATTGTCTAATACTTTATGCCTTCCTTTTCCCCCTTGCTCCCAAGTCATCATAATCCTCAAAATCATTACGAGGCTCGCTCTCTAAAATAAGAAGGTGTATTCATGTCGTCTTTAGGGAGAGAGGAAAAAGGAAATTCTGTTTATGAGAATTTGACATCTCGGGAAACAAAAAATTTATTTATCTTTAGATCATACAAACACCACCCTTTTTGTCCGTATGGATACCCCATAAAAACTCATTGCCTAATATGACTCGCAAAATTATCTCCTGACCTCCCATGTTTGTGAGCATAATATGATGAAACAAAAACTTGTAGATTATCGTATGTAGGGTCACGATCATAAACAACACTATAAGGAGTCTTTCCATCCAAAACTAAGGAAGGGTTTCTATTTATCAATTAACCAGTCGTTAACACATATTCTCCTAAAAAATCAATAGGCAAACAACCTTGAAACCTCAAAGCTCGAGCTACATTTAATCTATGTTGATGCATACGTTCCACCCGCCTATTTTGTTGTGGTGTTCTTATACGTGACGTTTGTAAAATTATGTCATTCCTAAGAAAATAACTTTTGAAGCAAGTAAATTTCGTTCCATTGGCAGTCCTTACAATTGTAACACCCCATGTTAGGGGTTAGAAAATTAAAGAATTCCAGTGCATCATATGCTTTGCATAATTGAGTATTCACTGATATGTGAATATGAATTTTGACATATACAAATAATTGTATATGCATTCATGACATTTTTGGGTAAAATGGATTTATAAATGAGATTAAATTGTGAATTATAGATTACTAGTGGTAAAATTTTATTTGGATACTATTAGTAATATTTTGAAATTTTTGGAAATTTTACTAATTTTTTTGAAAATTTTGGGGTATTTTAGATTAAAAAAACAAATGGCATTATTGCTGGACCCCCACTTCCGAAGCCCAACATTCAGAAAGTCATAATCGCATGGAGGGCTCACATAATACCAAGATTGAATACGATACCCGAATTCAGTCCAAAAATTTGAAAATCTTAAGGCCCAAATTGACATTCAAATCCTTCAGATACTTTGTAGCTGTATCTCTCTAGTTTATCCCGAATTAGAAATCATCTCGTTTGAATTTCTACAGATTAAGATATCATCTAAACACTGAAGTACGTTCAGTGGGATATCCAGTTCATGCTCTTTCCACCGATACCCTTACTTTGATTCAATCAATCATGTTTAAGTTAATACCAAAAATCATAAATGGTTGTGGAGAGATAAGAAATGTGTTAGGAATCCAATGCTTCAAAAATCAGGTCATTTGGAGGTCTAGAGAAGAAGTTATGACCAAAAAAACCCAGTATGTTTTTGTTTTCGTCTTAATTTTTTCCATCGTCTCATTTCCATCGTCTACTTTTCCCATCGTCTCATTTCCATCGTCTACTTTTCTATCGTCTCATTTCCATCGTCTGCTTTTCTATCGTCTCATTTCCATC
>JANVCQ010000232.1:4550121-4561110 GCA_025531925.1 Erythroxylum plowmanianum
ATATTTATTTTATATATTTTCAATTATTAAATCAAAATTTATTTGAAATTTATATATTTTAAAATTATATTTTAAATCTAATTATATTTATTAATAATTATTAAATTAATTTTATAAATCAAATTAAAATTGTGATTATTATTTATTATTATAATTTTTAGAGACAAGGTTAAAAATATACAATACAACTATACAATATGACAATGAACTATTTTGTAATTTTTAAAAAAATTCATAGATTATTTCATAAATTTAAAAATTCACCTGAAACAATACCCAGTATTAACCAATATTGGTACAGTATCGTACCAGAACTCAATCCGGTACCAAGTCTTGTACGGTATTCGTAACATTGTCTTGAATAATCATCAACACAAGTTAAAAAATATCTCACTCCACCAATGTTATCATGTTGTGGTGGACCAACCAAATCTATGTAAATTAATTCAAGTATAAATGATGAGGTAACATGTCTAACCTTTTTGTGTGACACTCTTATCTGTTTACCCATTTGGCACGCACTACAAATTGATTTCCCTTCTTTGTTCATTATAGGTAGACCCTTCACAACTTCTAATTTTGTCAACTTACTAATGAGATCAAAGTTTATGTGTCCAAGTTTTTGATGCCATGGATCAATGTTATTGTCGTGTGTGGCTGATTTACAGGTGGTCATGACCTGCAACATGTAGCAATGGTCAGCTAATCGTTTGCCGCTCACAAGACATTCTCTTTATTCAATTAGCACTATGCATCCACACTTCTAAATTTAACTAACAAACCATCATCACAAAGTTGGCTTATACTCACCAAATTGGCTTTTAGTCCATCGATATTGAGCACATTCTTTAGGAGAGGCAATCCATCCACCCATAATGTTCCACTACCAATCACCGAAGCCTTCTTTTCAATCTCTAAAGGTCACATGACCATCCATATAACTCTGATAATGGTTAAGTAATTCTTTTCCCCTGTCATATGGCACGAACATCCATTATCAAAATACCAACTATTTTGCAAAATTGCCTTCATCGATTTAAGAACCAAGAAGCTTGCAATTGACTCTTTTTAACCCAAGTAAATTTTAGTACTAAGGGCTGATGTTGAGATTTTTGTGAGGGACTTCGAATTCTTGGCTTTGGCTTCTTTGAAATAACATATGTAGTAACTGGTAATATCTTGGCCTTATATGCCCAATAACTCTGCAAAAATGACAAGTGGGTACTTCAATTCTTTCTCGATGTTTCTTCTTCCCGGACAGATTTGGACATATTATTTTTCTCCTCATTCACCTTATCAATTTTCATTAACTTTTCTAACTTTTTTATGCCTCCATTCAACATTCTCAATCCCTTTTCAGTACTTACTAATCTCAGTCTAGCTTCACCAAGCTCATCTAATTCTAACATCAATTTCTTCTCTAAATCTTGGATGGTATTCTTTATGGAGAGATTCTCTTCCTTCAACCTTTCATTTTTTTACACATTTTCATCCATTTTTCATACATAGCTTTGTACGCCTCATAAATATTCTCCTTTTTATCATCTAGGCCACTTTTTTCACTGTCATAATCTGATATTAGGCATTGAGCTAAGTTATCCACGTTTTTCTCGAAATTTCCCAATTTCCCCCCATTTGTCTTCATTTATTTCCTTCTTAGTTATGTTAAGTAAGTAACTGGACTTTAGCTGTATAAAACAACTAACGCAGTACCATTAGTAATTTCTTCTTCACTACCATATTCACTCTCATATTCATTCTCACTCCAAGTACTCGTAAAGGATTTTCCTTTTTTCTTCTTCAAAGCATTAGCACATTCGGCTTGAACATGCCTGAAGCTTTGACACTCGTGACATTGGATTATCTTCACCTTCCTTTCACCCTTTTGAGTTTTGGCTTATTGTTTGAAGTTGTTGTTCGATGAACTCCCACCATGTTGTCTAAACTCGAGTCTATCCTTTTTCATTCTTTTAGCCATTTATCAAAATTTCGTGTGAGTGGCACCAAATCCTCATTCTCATCAGATTCATCTTCTAAATCATTTACACCTTTTCCAGTTTCAACCTGTAATGTCAATTCTTTGCTTCTTTCTTGCTTAGCCTTTAAAAGATTCATTTCGAAATATATAAGAATTCCAATTAATTTCTCCAATGAAAGATCATTAATGTCGTGGGACTCCTTTATTGCTGCAATTTTCAAAAAAAATCTCGGAGGTAGTGATCTCAATGTCTTCCTAACTAGTTTTATATTGGAATATTTCTTCCCGAGTTGATGTCCTGATTCTCTATATCGCACAATCTTTCATGAAAGTCCATAATATTCTCATTTTCATCCATATTCAATTCTTTAAATTTCACAACTAACATTTTTAGTTTTGACACTACCATAGATTTAGACCCTTCATGAATAGTCTGCAAAGCATCTCACGCTTCTTTAGTCGATTTACAGGTTGATATCATTGAGAAGTATTCTTTATCTATAGCACTAAAAATTGCATGCATTGTTTGTGAGTTTCCAAGTGCAATTTCTTCTTCGGCTCTTGTCCATTTAAATGGATCTTTTTGAATTGCTTCTCCTTTATCGCAAGTAATAATCGAATGCGTCCACCCATGTACTACCGAATGTTAAGCTTTTGTATCCTAAGCTTGGATGAAGATTCTCAACCATGATTTCCACGCAGGATAGTTAGAGTTGTCTAACGGTGGTGTTATGGTGATCAATGCACCCTCTTTTATAACCATGTTCGTGAAACTCGGATTTGCACCAACTTGTTCCCAAGTTCTGATTTGGTGACCTGCTCTGATACTAATTGAAAAATCATATAAGTGGTTGTTTCTCAAACTTTCTGATCTATTTTTGGCAAACAAAAATAATAGAAAATTTAAAAGCACTAAATTAAATGATACCGAGATTTGTTAACGCAGTTCAGCACACCTTGCTTACATCTACAGGGCCCTCACCTAGCTTGATCATCTTCACGAAAATGCAATAAATTTACACAAGACCTCACTGAGCCAACACCACTCAATCCTTGTAACTATCTCTCAACCTTACTTTCCATTAAAGATTTTCACATCCAATAACACGATCGACTCATGTTAACCTCAACAGATGATTTTTCTAAACAAATTTTAATAAAAGATAATTAAACAAACAACTCAAATGATTAATCAACTAAGAACATAACAATAATAAACTTGAGATAAAAGAGAAGAACAGCTTCGGAAAAGGTTCAGCACCAATAAAATAAATTTGGAAGTCTCCGCAACAATAATGGGTTGATTCACGCAGAAATCTGAACCAAGTCACGACTGCACACATAACACACAATCCACCACATTAGTTGCACACAACATATAAAGCAATCCACCCAAGAGCCACTCGACAAAGATAAACATCCAGTTTAATCAACACTCCACAAAATCAATGCAAAGTCGTGGATCTCTTGATCAAAAAACAAACACACGATGCACTAAAACTACCTAGTTGTGAGCAATTCCAGAAGCTAAATAAAAACATAGCAGAATGATGGATTTTTTAACAACATAAAATCATGATGTATATGTTTTCCAGCCAACAAAAACTTCACCCACACACCTTCAACTGTTCACCCAATTCAATCAACGCATAGTGACACCTAACTTTCAGCTGTACCCCCAAGCTTTATACTCACTTGATGCACCACACACCCTCTCAAGATAGATTTCAATTTAAAATAAGATTTTTTTACAACTAAAAAATTATCTATATAGCTTTTATAATTTTTCAATTAATAAAAATATCTTATAACTCCAATTTATAAAATTATGCCTAAATAACATAAGTAGATATATACACCCTATATCTAAGAATTCCTTTTTGCTTGCACCCTGTAATTTCATATTTTATCACCTTGTAGTCCACCAATCTTCAATGTCCATCGAGTCATCAGCAGATTTTGTGATGGTCCCATCACTGAAACCAAAGTTCTTTCTTGGTCTCTAAGCTGTTCTGAATGAAGGAGCCCATTCGCCATAATTTTCACCCTTCAATTGTACATGGGCAATCAAGAGTCCAGTATTATCAAGCGTGGATATGTCATAATGTGAGATGGTTTTCCGTTGAGAAGTTCCATCACTTGAGATCGATGCTTCTGCGTTGGTTTTTTGGGTCATGGTTCAATCTTCTTATGTTTGTAGATGCTATAACAATGAGAGGTTTTTGGTGAGAATCTTCTCTATTTGTCATTCAACCAAAAGACGAGATACATACACAATTCCTTTCTTAAACAATTAATATCTATCATAATATAACATACTATATCTCACAGAATATTATTTACAAATATAGAATACTAATCCACAATAACGAATCTTTTTTAAATATTAATTTTGAGGATCATTTCCACGTGAACGTATCTGTTTTGGAACAAATTTGAAAGATCTTTGGCATCTTAAACCAGTAGAAATAGAATCATACGAACATTAAGTCTGCAACTCACAAAGTCTTTAATTTATTCAATTATGTTTCTGGTGATCCGTAACGACAACTAAGAACCCCGACTCCAATTGGTTCAATGGATAGTGAAGCATTTGACCAAATCCATTCTCAATCTCTTATCATTATTTAATCACCCGACCATGCACCACTTGCCTGTACATGGACTACCGAGCCATAAATGACACGTAATATTACAGAAACATTTGTTTCAGAAATGTACTAAGCACTAAACACTAGTTTTATCTTTTTATGTAATTAATTAATTATTTATGGCATTTTATTTTTTCTGATTCCAAAAGTGTCTGATGCTTCACGAGTTCTAATTTATTGTTTCAGGTGACTGGATAGAGGAACGGAATATCTATTCCCACAAGTCGCTACGTTTGACATATTCGGGATCCTACGAAGGCAAGCAACTTGCAAGTGGTGGTGTGACGTTCATGTACGTTTGGGTTCTCTGGGACCATTCTGGGCACTACGTGTCATGTATCGGCTGACTCTCTTCCCTACTTTCAATCGCAGACATTTTCGACGTCGGTGTTAGGATGGACTCTTTATTCCAAGCTTTAGTTGTCGTATGCATACAAGCAGTTGATCCTCCATCCACAATTCCAGACTTTTCCTTAAACAAATTAAAAGGAAAAAGTACTCTCAAGTCAAATCTTTCATTTTTCATTCTCAATGAACAAGCCCAAAGAGTTTGGTATATCATGTCCTGTTGCGATCATTCTGGTCTAATCTGGATAAAATCTGAGTGTGGTTGGTTCACAACCTTCCAAGGTCTTGTGGCTGTTCCAGTGGATCACCTTTCCTCTATATGCTTTAATCTTGCCAATCAACGACGGCAAACGTGAAATGTATCGTTGTCGCCACTACTTCTGTCCAGTCCAACAGCTTCATGCATAGGGAGGGCCGGAGGGGTTCAGGAACTAATCATGGCGGTTTAGTTGGTGGGTTAGTGACTAAACCTTTGTTTGGATCGAAGGAAAGTAAGAGAAAAGAAAGGAAGAAAATTGAACTTCTCTTGATTTCTACCGTTTAGACAAAAGTAAATAGAGAGAAAGTGAGAGAATGGAAAGAAAACTGAGAAAAATTTGGGCTAAATATATTTCCCCTCAAATTGGTAGAAAAAGAGGAGAAATTTTAAGACAAGAAAACTTTTCTCTTCCATTCTCTGATAACTTACCAATATAAATTTCAATTCCCTTCTTTGATAATTTAGAAAAACAAACAGAAGAAAGAAAGTCTCATTTCTCTTCCATTCTTTTCTCCTCATTTTCTTTCAATATTTCTTTTCCTTTCTCTTGTGCAAATAAGAATCCAAACAAAGGCTAAAGCCTGTTTTCAGTTTGCATAATCAAAGGGCATCTCACGTGATTTGAGTTACTATCATTTATCATTCCATATTATAAGTCTAGTAAAAATTATATCAATTTACTAAATATTTTCTTTTTATTAAATAATAAAAAATGAAAAGTGACAATATTGTTTTAATTAGTTTAAGAAAAGTCATTAGATAGGTTAACATATTTTTTAAAAATTAAAAATTTATAGTTTGAATATGTATTTAATAAAATTTTGGATGTTGAAAATAAGTTATTTGTGAAATTAATTATTTAAAATTAAATCAAAACTTCATCTATCACTAAACAATGGATATGTTATTTTTCCCCCCTTTAATTTTGGAAGGAAGATGCCGCCCGTGTGATGTGAGGCATAGATATTGTCAACCCCAGCGTTAGCTCGCAGTCGGGTCGCCGGGTCGGTACCAAAATATCCATTCCATCGTAGCGAAATTGACGTCAAATCATGGATAACCGTTGGATGAGAATTCAATAGGGTGACAAAAAAACCAAAGAATCGTACACTTGGGAGTACGCGATGACAGCCTAATAACCTTATCGTCAAATATCAGCGCGTGAGGTCCTTATTAAGTCCCCAAGCTTGGAGCTTCTTCGTGTCCGAACACGACGCAAAAACAACAAGAAGTCCACTCTGTCGTACCAGACACGAACCGACCAAGGCCAAATTCCTGGTCGATTGAACTAGTAACTAGAAAAAGGCAGAGATGGGTGTTGTAGAGGAAGCTCACAACGTTAAGATCCTGGGATCGGGAGTACAAGTCATAGTTCTAGCCCATGGATTTGGGACTGACCAATCTGTCTGGAAACACCTCATACCTCACCTACTCGACGATTATAAGGTTATTTTGTACGACAATATGGGAGCTGGCACCACAAATCCAGACTACTTCGATTTCAGCAGGTACTCCACAATTGAAGGTTACTCCTATGACTTGCTAGCAATCCTGGAGGAACTGCAAGTGGAGTCTTGTATATATGTCGGTCACTCAGTTTCTGCAATGATTGGCGCCCTTGCCTCCATCAGCCGTCCTGATCTCTTCTCTAAACTTATCATGATTTCTGGTTCTCCAAGGTATAAGCACTTGCAAATCCAACATGTCACATAACTTCCTTTTGTCGTCTAATGATTTCATTTCTGCAAATCATTTCACTCCATAGTCAGACATCCTCAGAATTTGGCTTTTAAGGAAAAAGAATGACTCTAAACTTCCTTTTCATCATTGAATATATGATTTCATTAATATTGCCGTGAACTTTCTATGCACGACTTTAGGATTTTTTAAGCAGGTGGTTACTCTTATTACTCTAGTACTTGATACAATCAGCTAATTAGCCAAAAATTTGCTCGTCGATCCTGTTTCATTAATTATTAGGTACCTGAATGATGTGGATTACTTTGGAGGATTTGATCAAGAGGATCTAGACCAACTATTTGAAGCAATGCAATCAAATTACAAAGCCTGGTGCGCTGGTTTCGCGCCACTTGCAGTCGGCGGCGACATGGACTCGATGGCGGTGCAAGAATTTAGCCGTACCCTTTTCAACATGAGGCCTGATATAGCACTTAGCGTCGCACAAACCATATTCCAAAGTGATATGAGGCAAATCTTACACCTGATCTCGGTTCCATGTCACATAATACAGAGCTTGAAGGACATGGCTGTACCGGTGGTCGTGTCGGAATATTTACACCAAAACCTCGGTGGTGACTCGATCGTTGAAGTCATGTCCTCGGACGGTCACTTGCCACAGTTGAGCTCGCCGGATATAGTGATTCCGGTGATTCTAAGGCATATTCGTCAGGATATTGCTGTATGATTAATGGGGTTTCAAATTGTTACTTGCTAAGTGTGTAATGCGCAATTGGGGTAGGTTTAATTTCCTGTGTTTGTATTCCTATTGGGAAGCTATGTTCGTGGCCACACAATGCGACTGCAAAATCGCTTGTCACTGCGTTCTAACAGGACCAGTCGTGTTATGAAAAGAATAAGTTCGCAACTCCATGAAAATGGCATCTTTTCAGTGTCTTCAATAGTGAGCAGTAATGTACGTGCAAGTTGCAACCCAATTTTCTTGCCGTGGTTTTATCATAACAAAACCGAAGGAATAAGCATGTGGTCAAGTCCTGAACTGAGTCATAATTTACCGGATCTACTATTCAAGCATGTGAGGACGAGAAGTCACGACGTGTTGCGAGAATCCGTCACAAAATGTGTCTGAACATCGTTTAAAATATCTCTGTCATTCTTTGAAGTTTCGTTGCACCTAAAAGATCACAATTTCTGAGTCACTTTCAAAACGGCGGAAACTGAGATATTTCAAGAGGAAAAGGAGACCGCAAATTAGGGAAAAGAACAACGGTTTAGAGGTTACAGACTTACAGCATTTCAAGAATCTCTACAGCAGTCTAAAGTGCGGAGGAACTTGGTTTGATTTTACCCGGTTAAAGTCAAGAATAGCGTGTACGGATGATTTTAATAAACCAATAGGAGAGTGTCTTTTTAAAGTCAAAATTTTGGTGAGGTCTCAAATGCAATTTTGCTAATACCGTATTGTTAGATTTTAGTACGGTAATAATCCGATACTAGTCAATTAGGTAATATTTTGGATGATTTTTTTAAATTTATAAAATAATTTTTCAATTTTTTTTAGAAATTGTAAAGTAGTCCATTATCATATTATATAGCTATACTTTATAGTTTATTAATTTATATCAACCATATTTTTAAAAATCATAATAATAAATAATAACAACAATTAATATGAAATAATAATAATTTTCAAATATTTTACATATAAATAATAACCATAATTAATATAAAAAAGAAAATTATCATCATACAAATATAAAATTAAGAACAATACAAAATATTTAAAATATTACAATTTTATCATATAATAAATAATAATTACATCAAAACATTCAATAAAAAGAATAATAAATATCTTCAACTCTTAAACCATTACAATTTGCGACAAGGGTTTGTGATGAGGAACTAACTAAGTAGAAATAAAACATATAACAAAAAATATTTACAATTATATTTCATATATAGAATTTAACATATACATCAAATATAAGTAAAATTAAAAGAAGGGAAAAACAAAAACCTGAAACTCCATTCAATCATCTATGAGAGGATATTTATTATAATTACACTGACCTTAATTATCATTTGGTACAAAATCCTCATTATTGAGAGGATCATCATCATCATCATCATCATATTCAATGCACCAAATGATATGTCAATGCTTTCCCAATCAAGATTATCTTCCAAGTTATTCACATCTATCAAATCTAGTTCCTTAAAAAGTCAATTCGCCAACAGATCGATATTATCAATAGAAATTGGATCTACTGAACTACTTGTGCTATTAAGATTCCTAGTAAAAAATACAGGCGAATTGCATCGACGAAAAGATTGACCTTCGTAGACGCATGAATAAGAGCTAAGAAGGAGAATATTAACGCGCACCACGGAAGGATTGATTACAAATTTGATGGTGTCTTTGATGGGCGTTTTTGTTTAGGTGTGTTTTCGACCTTGAGGATTTAAGAATGATGAAAATTTCGAATTCAACAATCAAGAAAAACAAGGATACGCAAGGTTTGATTTCTACGACATCTCTTGGAAACTTGTTCTAAATAATCCGGATGATCAAAATAAAACCCAGAGAAACTAACAATCGATACGCCACAATTGGAAAAGCAATTGATAAGTGAAAGATGGTTCGAAAGGTAACAAGAACAATAGAATAATGTTTCTCTCTATTGAAGTCGACGGCACTCTAACAATTCTGATATAAAAGTTTCGAAAATTTAACCTAAAAACACATATTTATACCTAGGTTAAATAATAAAAGATTCGACTAAAATACGTGGAAGCTCAAAATAAAACAAAGTCTAAAAACTAAATAAATAAGTCTGATGTGTGGCGCCACTACTGGATTCATATGCTCTTGGGCTTAAGTGAATTAAATAGCCCACTCCCACTAATAAAATAAGTGGTGCACCAAACACTCCTTAGGCTTAAGTGATGAAGCATTAAAATAACGCAAGCCTTCTTATCTTCAAGCTCCAAGTGTATCCGGTCCAAAGATTTGAGTTAAATGGATTAGTTTGAGCTCAATTTCATTAAACTCTCCTCCAATAGGCTTGGAGCTCGCCATTCTCTCCACAAATTGGCCCACACGCACATAGAAAGCCTCTTTGAGTCTCTTGGTCCTAGCTTTGGATATAGGTCCAACTGGAATGACAAGCTCGCCCCCATCACGCATGCCATCCTATGGTGATCCTTGCTCATGCTCACATCAGTCCCTCCCTCCTCAAGAAGATTCGTCCTCAAATCTGGCAGGTCAAACTTATAGGCGTTGTCATTTGTCTTCTCTAACACCTGGAACGGACCATCACCCCTATGATCCAAAACAAAAACACTAGGCAAAGCATCAAGAGAGTTAGTGTAAGAAACTAAACACTCTCAGTATCTCATCATTGCTAGTGCTATTTTCTCTCCAGCTACTCTCCTCAAATCTTTTCTCTTAACAAACAAGCTCACTTTTCTCTCTTTTTTTCTCTTTTTGAGCTCTTCTCTCCTGCACATCTCACTTTCTTTTCCTCACCTGTGCAGTCACTCACCATTGGGTCAAACTCATTTTTTTTTTGTGCCTCTTTTCTCTCTTCACTTTTTTTGTTCTCACTACCCACTTTTACTTGATTTGATCTGGTCCAAGTACAATTCACGAGGTAATAAAGGTAATAGAATGAAGTTCCTACCCTTAAACTTAAAGGAGTATCTATTGGTATACCCATCATGTGCTACCCTCTTGTCAAACTGCCAAGGCCTCCCTCATAGCAAATGCCCTGCCTTCATGGGTATCACATCACGCAACACCTCATCCTCATACCTCCCTATAGAAAATGGCACCAGTACCTGTCTAGTTACCTTCACATCCACACTATCATTAAATCACTGTAAATTATATGGCTCCGGATGTTTCCTACATGTCAAGCCCAATTTCTCCACCATAGTTCGACTAGCCCCATTGGTATAACTACCTCCATTTCCGATCAAGTTACACACCTTTCCACCCACCAAACACCTTGAATGGAATAGGTTCTCCCTCTGATCCAGAATCTCATCTC
>JANVCQ010000232.1:4594238-4631135 GCA_025531925.1 Erythroxylum plowmanianum
GCAACCTTCCCTGTCTCCTTAAGTAAATCAGTAACATACTTCTGTTGGGATATAAAAATTCCTCTCCTGGAGTGTGCTACTTCAACTATGAGAAAATACCTTAACCTTCCCAAGGTCTTAATCTCAAACTCCTTAGCCAAACAATTACTCAAGATCTGCTGCTCTATCTCATGATCTCCTGTGAGTATGATCTCATCCATGTAGACTAGTAATATTATTACTTTCCCTGTGGCTGAATGCTTAATGAACAAGGTGTGATCTCCTTGAATTTGCTTATATCTTATAGATAACATAACTCTTGCAAATTTGCCAAACCAAGCCCGTGGGGACTGTTTCAATCCATACAAAGCTTTATTTAGCTTACATATAGTATTGGTGGTCACTTTTGCTTCATACCCTGGTGGGACCTCCATGTAAATCTCCTCTGTTAACTCCCCATGCAGAAATGCATTCTTTACATCAAATTGATGTAGTTCCCAGCCATGGTTTGCTGCTAGAGATAAAATTATGCTAACTGTATTCATCTTAGCCACAGGAGCAAATGTCTCTAGGTAATCAATCCCATAAGTCTGAGTGTATCCTTTGGCTACCAATCTTGCCTTGTACTTTTCAATCGACCCATCAACCCTATATTTTACCGTATATACCCACTTGCAGCCCTCCAGCCTTTTTCCAGTTGGCAATTTCACCAAACTCCAGATTTTATTCTTTCTTATTGCCTCCATCTCCATATCCATGGCATGCTTCCATTTTTCATTAGAAAATGCTTCAGATAAGGTTCTAGGAATGGTTGTGGTATTGAGGTTCACAAGAAAGGCTTTACATGTTGGTGAGAAATTTTGAAAGGATATATAGTGTGAGAGTGGGTATAACGGCCTTTTAGTGCATGTTTTGGTTCCTTTTCTAATGGCAATAGGTTGATATTGATCTTCCTCATTAATCTGCACTTCAGTTTCAATTTGCAAAGTAGGGAAATTAGAGTTTGTATCAGAATTTGCTACCTCATTTGAGGAATCTGGTTCAAATTCTTGTACATGCATAGATTTCGGATTAACCTCTTTCCGCCTTGAGTACACCTTTCCAAATCTCAATCTCTAGAAGCAGATTTAGGTTCAGACATGGGTTTGGTTTCAGTTTCAGTAGATTCTGGTTGAGCTGAAGGTATTTGACTGATTTGACTGGGTTTAGATATAAGTAAAGGATCATTTTCCGACACTCCAAGAAAGAACTCCTTATCTTCCTTGAGATTCTCCCCCTGAAGATAAGGTTGGACAAAATAGACTTCTTGTTCATTAAAGGTGACATCTCGGGACAAATGAAATTTCTTAGTAGGAGGATGATAGCACTTATACCCTTTTTGGGTTGATGAATACCCTACAAAGATACACTTCAGTGCTTTAGGATCCAATTTCCCATGGTCTTGACTGTGAATATGAATAAAGGACACACAACCAAAAATGCGAGGTACAAGATTGTTTGTAGTAGATATATGTGGGTAGAATGAAGAGAGTATCTCCATTGGGCTTTTGAATCCTAGGACTCTAGAGAGTAGTCTATTAATGAGATGAGTGGTTGTTAGGACCGCTTCCCCCCAAAAATATTTTGGTACATTTTTCTGAAATAACAATGCTCTAGTTTGGTCTAAAAGGTCTCCATTTTTCCTCTCTGCCACCCGGTTTTGTTGAGGTTTTTTGACACAAGAAGACTTGTGAATTATCCCTTCTTTTTGACATAAGAGAGTAAGAGTTTGGTTGAAGTAGTCTTTGGCATTGTCGGATCTAAGTTTCTTGATTTTTATACCAAACTGATTTTTTACCATAGAGATGAAATGTGGAAGTACATAACTCACTTCAGACTTGTGTTTGAGCAAGAAAACCCAAGTAACTCTAGTGTAATAATCAATAAAAGTTACAAACCACCATGCCCCTGACACATTTGAAATAGTTGAGGGACCCCAAATATCAGTATGAATAAGATAGAAAGGAAAAGTGCTTCTTTTATTGCTAATAGGAAAAGGTATACGCTTGTGTTTAGCAAGCTCACACACCTCACAATGAAGACTCTCAAGATCTAGCTTTGTAAACAAAGCAGGAAACAAAGACTGAATAATCCTAAATGATGGATGACCTAACCTACGATGATGTAAGAAGATTTTTTCTTTATTTGTCAACACTGATTTAGACAAGAATGAGTAAGGTGATCTGCTTCTGGATAGACTTGATCCGTTAGTTTCCTCAAGATACTAGAGGCCGTCCCGTTCTCTAGCACTTCCAATCATCTTCCCCAAATCCCTCTCCTGAAGTAAACAATGACTTGAGTGAAATGTAATATTACAAAGTAAATTAGGTGTGAGTTTCTACACAGATATTAGATTTGTGGCTAGCTTACGGACATGAACATTTCTCAATGTTATGTATGGGTTTATTTTGACATCTCCTATGCCAACTACTGTTGCTAAGGATCCGCCTGCTGCGGTTATCTTCTTATTGCTTGGGCAAGGGGAATATGTGGTAAAGAGTTTGGAGGAATAAGTCATGTGGTCAGTAGCTCCTGAATCCATAACCCAAGATTGCTGAAAAACCTTATCTGAAACATTTAATCCAGCTAAACACATACCTGAATGCACAAAGGTGCATGTACTTGTAGATTTCTCTGTGTTGCTAACAAATGCTCTTATCTTTTCCACTTCATCTGGGTTAAAACCCTTTGTGTCTTGTCCGTCTTCCTGTTGGGATGTCTTGTACCAACCTGCACTTGTCCATTACCCCTAGATTGATATCCTTTTTGTCCCCATTCACGGCTAGGAGGCTTTCCATGCAACTTCCAGCACTTTTCCCTTGTATGACGTGGCTTTTTGCAGTAGCTACACTGCAGGTCATCACGGTTTTGGGTCTTGGATTGACTCCCTTTTTCGGTTTCTGCATCAAATCTTTTTCCCAGCCTGCTTTTCACTCCCAGCCATTATAGCTGAACCATCAGAAGGTTGAGAATTAAACATTAAATTCCTCCTACTCTCTTCACTCCGAATAATAGCCACTACCTCATTAAAGCATGGAACTTTCTGCTTTCCGAGTATTTGGATCCTTATTTGATCAATCAGAATTTAGGGTTTCAGATACCCACTTTATTGAAACTTAATAGGATATATATACATAAAAGAGTACAACATAGATTAGGGAACAAATCTCCTAATCCCACTGAACTAGGAATCTAACCCTATATGAGGATCCCTTATTTTTAGGGATCCTAGTACATATCCTATATTTGATATTTATCTCCTATATTTGATATTTATCTAATACAGTATCTATACTTATTAGAACAGATCCTCATAGGTTCTCAGAATGGGAAATTGGCCTTTTGATATTATGTCAAATTAGTTTTGCTAGTATGTGAAAATAAAGACAAAAAAAGAAAGGAGAATATCCATAATGGTTTAACATAGTTTAACTATTTATTTCCACAAACATAAAGATTACGAGTACTGAATGTTTTCATTAGGTTTAGCCCATCTACAATAGTATAGTATTCCATAATAATATAATATAATATTTCTAAATAATACCTAAACTGTTCTATTATGGAATATCCAAAATATTCTACTGTTAAATACATTATAGAATGTTTCACTATCAAATATATAATAATATCCTTTTATTGAATACTGAACCATGATCATTGTCAACATTCATATTTGTATGCATCCAGCATATTTATAGTATCCAGGATTGTGTATGCGTACATCAAGTTTATTTAATCTATTCACAAGCGTTTGGATAATCTGGGGGACCAATAAATTATTTTTTCTTGAGCAAATGTGAAGAAATAGATTACTGATGTTTACTATTTTATGCTTCAGGATGTACTTTGAACCCGGATATTTCATCATAGTAGATCCATTGACTAAAACACTTCATTGTTTACCTGTGGCCTTCTTTTTATAAAAAAAATATGATATGAATTACTTGTATTGGGTTTTTTAGGAGTACTGGTGCAAAAGATTGCATCCCAAAAATGTATGTGAAAAGGTCTACAGACAACCTCCTCTGCGTGAGTCTCTGAAGAAGGGAAAACTCAGAAAGCAAGATTTCACAATTAAAAAGCAGAAAACTGCCCTTTTAGTTGCTGCTGATAATATAGGCAAAAAGATTCAATATGATTGTCCTGGCTTCTTACCCAATAGGCGTCAGGTAATTGATTTTGAAAATATAATGAATTTTTTCTTGTTTCCATGGCTTCTATATTTCTTACCAACCTTAAAACATTTCTCATGTTATGGCTGTTCTTACAAGTTGCAATTCATACTAACCTAGTTCACTGTAAATTGGATTTCAAATGGAAACTTTGCTGTTAAACAATTATATGTCCATAATCTTCTATTTCCAGTGGATTCTTTTTTTCTGTTACTATCATATTCTATACATACTAAATAGATTTATTACATGTTATATTTCAGCATCGCATGGCAGGATTAGCTGCTATTGAAATTGCACAAAGGGTTTCAAAGGCATGGCGTTCTTTGCAAGCTGAATGGAAATATTCTAACAAAAACGCAACAAAAAATGGCAAGAGAGCTCGGAGAAAAATTAACATGCCCAGCCAGAATAGAGGTGGTGCAAGTTGTAGTTCGAGTAATTCTTCTGAAATGTCAACTTCTTATGGCATTACAGAAGATAGATCCTCTGTCCGTTTTATGATGTCGTGGCATGATATTTACTCATTAGCTGTCAAATGGAGACAGATTTCTGAACCCTGTGACCCTGTTGTGTGGGTCAACAAGTTAAGGTACGGAAGTTCATGCTAGTTTAACTCTAGCATACCTAGATTACTTAAATGTTATTGTATTTCATTGTATTCAATGCAGTCTCTTCATGTTATTTCTGCCGGCTTTAAGTGTGCTTTTTTCTTTTGACTGACAATCATCATTGCCTCTAATGCAAAATATCAAGGATCTAAAATGCAATTCATTTGATATTTGTTCAATCACTAGTCTTTCTATGTTCCATATCTTTGACTTCCTAGACTTATTTTCATTCCAGATATGTCACTTTAGTCAACTGCCTTTGCTAGAATTCCACCCACTGCATCAATGGCATTGTGAAACCTGAGTAGGGAAGGTCAAACTGCCTGATCCATAACTCGACGGTTAAAGCCCATTTTGATCAGGATTTGATCTGGAGTCGGGCTAAGCCAGGCTCGGGCTCGGGCTTCATGGCCCGACTTGGCCCAAAACTGTTGAAAGAAACGATATCGTTTCGTTAAGTTGACAAAACAACTTCGTTTTGTTGAATTGGTGAAACAAACGAGGCTGACAAAAATGGCATCATCTTGTTAAGTTAATAAAACAATGTCATTTTTGTTGATTGGGTGAGATAAAACCTGGCTTCAGGCCGCTTGTGGGCAAAAAAAAGTGGGTTGGGCTTGGACCAGCCCTGTGCCATCCTTAAATCTGAGCCATGTATCCACTATAATTTAGCAAAGCTTACAATGAGCTTGATCACCAACATAGGGATGATTTTGAGCACCCATACATACTTTACATGAAGATTTTGCATTGACTTGCAATCCTTTTGAATTTTTCTGTTGCATGTGAATTTGGATGTGGGGAAAATGCAGTGAGGAGTTCAACTCTGGTTTTGGGTCTCACACACCAATGTTGCTTGGACAAGCAAAAGTTATTCGCTACTACCCAAACTATGAAAGGTGAGACCCAGTTGGATCCAGTCATATATTAACATAGTGATATCCTTTGTTAATTCTCGCATAATTTCAATGCTGCAGAACATTGGAGGTTGCAAAATCTATCATCAAGGAGAAACTCTATGTACATAACAAGGCAGACGATGTTATTGACATAAGCTCAGAGAAATTGCAAGATGTGAGCACACTGATTTCCGCTAGGAATTCTAGACACAATTTTGTTCAAGTTTGCTTGTTATGGTGCTTTAAGATGGATCATAAAGTTTATCACGTTATGAATGATTGGAAGTGTGCTGCGCAACAAGTGATGTAGAGAGATTTATAACTCCTGAACAATGTTTCAAATACTTTGGTGTGCCTGAGTACTAAATTTTGCAATATGTTTTGTTTATACTAGCTTTTTAGGAAACTATCGAATTATTACTTTCTTCACAGAGGGCTATTGATGTACCTGATTTTAATCTGAAAACTTGCAGATCATGGATGCAAAAACCTGCTCTGATCTGTTCAAAGTAGTGGGTGAGGATTTCTGGTTGGCTACTTGGTGCAACAGTATGGCATTTGAGGGGTAATGTTTGCTTTTATTGTGATAGAGATGTATTAGGCATAGCAAGATTCTTGTAATGATATTGTTCATTTCTATTTATTGTTTCAGGAAGCGTCTTGAAGGGACAAGGATTACCCTAGTGAAGATGTACACTAATATATTTCTGGGCCATTGTTTTTTTTTTCTGCCCTTTATATATTCTTCAATGTAGCTTTTGTATTTTTATTATACCTTTACTCTTTGACCAAATGTCTGAAATTTCTAGGGAGGAGCGTGGATTTGATTTTGCAATTAGAACTCCTTGTACGCCTGCTAGGTGGGATGATTTTGATGCAGAGATGGCAATGGCATGGGAAGTAAGTTGATCAAGTTCTAAAATGTGATTCAGTACTTCGTATTGTTTACCTGCTTGTAGGTATTGTAATTTTGGCCAATATATATTAGCAGCCAATTGTTTTACTAGTTATTGCATGGTGAAGTCTTGCCAAATGTTTCTTCAATATATTCATGTTCAAATGTTTCCCACTCTGTGGTGTTACCTCTGCGTGAGTTTATGCAATTAAGCCAGGTGAGTAACTAATATATTAACGAATAGTAATTGATGTTAAGAGTTTAGTTTGAGTAGGGCCCATCATTTAATAGCAAGGCTAATTTGTATCAATGCACCAATCCTTTCTCTATTTTTTCAGTCCTGCATGATCTTGGGTATTGCAATTCTTCCTCTGCATTTCTTTAATCTAAATTTCTGCCATTATATTGTTGAGTGATCGACCAATTGTGGTGTAGAAAATCCTTTACTCATGATATCATTGTAACAGTCTTACACTTGATGATACCTAATATTTCTCATAGCAGGTTGTTAATAGCTAGTTGACCAACTTATTGCAGGCGGTCTGTAATGCTTACTGTGGTGAAACGTATGGGTGTACTGATTTCAATGTACTTGAAAATGTTAGAGAAGCTATTTTGAGGATGACATATTACTGGTATAATCCTTACTTCCATGTAAGAAATCGCTGTGTTTAATGGTGACTGTTACTTTATGAACTGAATTGATTTCAGGTACAACTTCATGCCGTTGTCTAGAGGTTCTGCTGTTGTTGGCTTCATAGTTTTGCTCGGATTACTACTTGCTGCTAATATGGAATTCACAGGAAAGATTCCAAAAGATTTCCAGGTGGATTGGGAAGCCATTTTGAAATTTGATCCCAACTCCTTCATAGATTCCGTTAAAAGTTGGTTGTATCCATCCCTCAATATCACTACATCCTGGAAAGATTTTCCAGATGTAACATCAACTTTTGCAACAACCGGATCTATTGTTGCTGCTTTGAGCACTTATGATGATTGAATCAACTGAATCTTGAAGAGGTGAGTTACATTCCTTAAATGTAAGGAAATATCCATTTCCATGACCAGTAAAACGTTCTTGCTATATGTAAATCATTATGAATCTTGTTTTATTTTCTATTTGCTGTGGGAGTTGTGATATTTCAAATGCTTGTGAAAGCAATTGTCGAGGGTTGCCTTACTTTTGCAGCATAAGTGTATTGCTGTAGCTTATTTTGAAATTTCAACAGATTGCAGTGCATTGAGGAACCATACAGTGTGTTTCAGGCAGTTCATCTCCCTGGAGAGAAGAAATTATGTATCCGGTGGACTGATACAGACTCTTGCATGAGGTGCACTTTTGTCCACCCAAATGTAACAATCTTACAATAATTTGTTTACTCTCTTTGTACTTCATTTGTTGTACAGATATTTAGAGTAATAAAATCGCAGAAAAAAGTTTCCTTTTGCAACTTCTTGTCTCCCAAGTCCCAACTATGAATGCCTTTTCAAAGTTCACTGGGGATATGGTCCCATGTCAAAATGAGTTATCTGGTATGCATGAGTAGTTTATGATTGTTAGCTCCAACGTATACAGTAATCCTCTTCATATGCATGAGTAGGTAACACTAGTTTCAGCTATCATCCGATCTTTAATTTACAAACTTGGCGTTCTGGTCCTTTAGACAGAGTGGACCGTCCTTGTTAAGAGTACCTTCCTGGAGCATGCTTAATTACCTAATCTTGTTGTTTCATATTTTTGTGTTCTTTTACTATTCCCAACATTCTAGATCTGATAATAGTTCAAAGCAAAACAAATTACTCTGCGGAGGATTTGGACCACCAATTTGGTTAGTAAAGATGCCTAAAGTGCAATTAGTGAGGGTAGGTATACAGATTAGGTAACTCGGATACTTTGTCATATGTTACCTGGAGATATTGTGGTCTCAGATTACAGGTCATGGCGGACGGTAAAATCCATGAGTATTTTTTTTGCTGTCAGGCTAAAAAGAAAATGTTCATGCATGTACACTTAAACCCATTTCTAATCAAGATCTGGTTTGGTCTAATCCGAAGTTGACGGATTTGATCTTTTTTATTCGGGTTCAAGCTCCTTGACCCGAGTCAACTTGAAGTCCACACCTTTCATATAATACAAAACAACATGGTTTATTAATTGGTAGATGACAGAAAATCCTTCCTCAAGGACCCCAATGCATCACTCTTCTCTCCATTTTGGTCGTCTTTGCGGTCACCTGCCTCTTGCCTGGTCGTCGTCACCACCGCCCTCTATATAAAGGAAGAATTTCTTGGCATGTATGGGACTGGCATTCTACAACTCAATTAATTTATTAAAAGTAGTAGCTTTCTTTCATTCTTTGTCTCAATAGACTCGATAATGGAAGAATTGTTGTAGATGCGTGGGCTTAACATTATTATCACTGTTAGGGAGAGGGCCTACGGATTCAAGTTTTCCATGTCCATGCTGGTATTATCTTCATGGAATGAACTAAAAGGGTCGGGGTTTGGGGTCCGAAAGTAGACTTCCGAGTGATCGTCGATGGTGGGCTCGAGCATGAAGAATATTGGAGTTTGTGAGATCTGGCAATGTGGACACTGTGCTTCACTCTTTATTGTCGTTCCTAATCATGTGTCATGCTTCCAAATTCACCACGACCAAGTGGTCCACGTGAGTGAGCAACGAAGGACAGAGGTTTATAGCTCACGGTTGGTTTGATGGTGAAAGTCTGTCTTATTAATATACTAGCCCATTTTGCCTTGTGGATCAATTAGAGAGAACTTTAATAAGAGTTTCATTTAACCAGATCGGGAAAGATACCCAAGAGCTTACAAAAGTAAAGGACAACTGGGTTTCCAAAACTAATGTACTTCCAAGTGAAACCATTGAATTATTACAAGTGAGAACAAGGCAGGAATTATCCTCTTCCAAATGGTTATGAAATGTTTCTGAAATTAAGACCAAAATGTTTGTTTCCAAAATTTGGCTGGAAATGGAATGGAAACCCTATTGTACTTTCAGGGATTCTACTCTCACACGTCTATAAAAATTAAAAAAAAAACTCATTGACAATCACTAGAGAAAAAGAGGGTATTTCCCCTTTGCCGGATTTTCAAGCTTCTCACTTTTTACCTCTTTAGTAACTATTTGCAAGACTCACATCACAACTTTCTACGAGGACCCACCACACCTGTTGCCAGTGGGCCAGAATTCCAACTAAAGTTACCCATACTTCCCCTACAATTATTTGTCATCATAACACGTGGTATCCGCCTATTGGGCTGTCAAACTGGCATCGTCCCCACCTCAATGATAAGCAGCTGTATAAAAACACCAGACCAGATCAAGTCCAACATCAGAGTCCTTATGATGCTAATGGTGCGATAATTTAATGCGTTATATCAGCACACGACATGTCGTTTCTATATTAAGTTAATAAAACTCTCACATGCGCTGTTGCAACCAGTTGGACTCCGTGGGTCCCTTTCCAGACTGTGTCTCCATGCCTTTCTGTCTGATGCCAAAATGAGTGGTCCCCGTAATCAAACGGCTAGTGAAGTGGGCCCAACTCTGATGTACGATCCAGATCTATCTACAATTGCCCGTTACTTTGTTTTTCCTTCCCCATAACCCTTCTATATATATATAAGCGACTTAGTATACTCTCCAGCTCTGGTATCTCTGTCAAAATGGATCGTAGAAATGTCCTTGGACTCGCATTGCTCTGCGTCGTCGTCGCCGGCGTTGGAGGTCAAGCTCCAGCGGCCGCTCCAACTACTACACCGGTGACTCCTCCTGCTGCTCCTGTAACTGCACCAGCCAAAGCTCCTGCTTCCAAGCCAAAATCGCCAGTACCGACAAAAGCTCCTGCATCTTCACCACCGGCTACGACACCAGCCGCTTCCCCGACAAAGCAAACTGTTCCAGCTCCGGCGAAGACTCCTGCAGCAACACCGCCAGCAGCCGTCACTCCGGTTAGCTCTCCAACAAGCCCAGTTCCCGTTAGCTCTCCACCAACTTCAGTTCCCGTTAGCTCTCCGCCAACTCCAGTTCCCGTTAGCTCTCCACCCGCGCCTGCACCGGTCACTCCTCCGACAAGCTCTGCACCGACTACACCTCCGACTCCTTCGAAAGCGCCTCCTGCAGAAGTTCCGGCACCTGCTCCGAGCAAGAAGAAGTCGAAGAAGAAGAAGCACACGGCAACTTCGTCACCTGCTCCGACTCCGGAGTTGCTAGGACCACCGGCACCGCCTGCGGAGTCTCCTGGACCGAGCGACGCCAGCTCTCCCGGTCCTTCGGTGGCCGATTTGGTACGTGTTGAACCTCTGTCGCTTTCTAAATTTGCTTTTGTGAGTCTAGACTCTAGTGTGCGCCCGGAGTACAATGCGCTTCCAGATCTAGTAGTATTCAGTTTAAGCTCGTTTTAAGATCTAAGTCGTGAGGTATACGGTAGTGGGAAGCATATATTTTCGCTAAAGTGCACTGGTTATTACGCTTAGATATCAGTACGAACAGACATTGTTCTATCTTTCTAATGCTTCTCAACACTGTCGGTGGCTGAGTTACTAAAGAGTGCACAGCCCGAGCCAGTGGCGCGTGATTAGCACGCTCCACGTGTGGAAACGCATATGCTGTCGTTAGATTTTAACATTGTCTCGTTGTTAATCAAAGTGAGCCAAATCTCTGAATGAAGCTGTGAGCTCTTGGTTTCATTAAATTGAAACCTGCAAAATGCAGATGAGAAAAAAATCAAGCTAAGGCCCGTTGAAGAAATTTAAACAGTGAAGATTTTTTAAAGAACCCGTCATTTATGAGCTGAGCTGTGACTTCTTTCAACAATTAATGACTGCAGCTGCATCTACGCTCCTCTCATCAACATGCAATAATAAAGATTGATTAGTTCATTAAATAAGTACACGAGAATTGTTAATCAAGTTCTTATTGGCACTGAGATTCTTTTTGTTGTCCAAAAAATTGCAGAACGGAGCAGAAACCATACGGAGCATGCAGAAAATGGTGGGAGGAGTGGCACTGGGATGGGCAATTCTGAGCTCCATTTTCCTCTAGATAGAGATTGTCTGTCACTCTATGTGTCTATTTTGAGTATTATTTTCCATTTATTTCTCTATATTTCATTAGCAATAATCAGTATTGTTTATTTATTCTTAACACGAGTGCTTGCTTGTTATGGATATACCTGAGTTTCCTTTTTCACTGGGCTCATCTTTATTCAATGGCTTTTATTCTTTGCTTGTTTGTTGCTCAATGTATCAGCAGCTAAAGGGGACCACAAAGCCGAGATTGTGAAATCAAAAGTTGTGAAAATTTAGGTTGATGTCCCTTTTGGACAGAAAGGGATGGAAATGGTTTCTGTTTCAGACATTGAGAAAGGCAACCCCTCTCAAAGGTAAAAGGAATGCACCGACAACTGGTTAAAGAAAATTCGCTGCAAGAAGACTTAAATTAAATGACATAAAATTGGGAGCAGATCTCATTTTCTTTCGAAAGAAAAATAAAAAAAATACGAACATTTTGAATTTTTTTTCAGGTAAGTAGTTACAATTCTAAATGTAATTATTTTTAAATACATTGATCGATAAACTCTAATCAATTTTGAGTGTCTTTTCATAAAATGTAGATAATGCTATTAACTTTTTTATAATCTAAATTACCTCAAAACTGATATTTTTATCAAAAATTAAAGGGTGGAAGATACTGTTTTTATGACTCGAACTCGTAATCTTTAAAGGGGTAATCTTACCGAATAATGTTCAGAATTACAGTAACATGCTTTTTAATCAAATCAAAACTTTTTCCTTACACCTCTAAAAAACATCCAATATTAATCTCCAACTTAATTAATCAATATTAAAAATGTTTTTACATTATTAATTATATCAAATCATAAATATCAAAACTTTTGTGCACAGAAGTAATTAAGCTAATTACTTTCCAAAAAAAAAGTAATTAACCTTATCCACTCTAAATAGCTTTGCTTGCAAACTAAGGAAAAGAAAGAAGCTACCTTTTTCGTCCCATGCGTTGCATCTCATTTTTGCTTCCACGTCTGTATTCTGTAATCATGAGACACATAAAAGACACATAATCAATGTATAAAGATTATTGAACATCATATTTCAATTACTTGGGTGGACAGTTTCTTGTCAATTTTCTTTACTTTCTAGTATACTGTTTATCAGTAATTATGTCCGTTGGTGATAATGGAAAAAATGGTCTGCTTATTCTAATGAAATGGAGTATTTACGGAGGCTGCAGTGGCTATTCACAGCTTCAGTTGTTAAGCAGAAAGAGACAGAGAATTGAAGGACACATTAATGGAGGGATTTGCAGCCGATAATCCACCAATGTTGTCGAGTTTTCCCACCATTCATCATCCGCTATTGACGACTAGTGCTCCTTTTTGCGGTTATGGCTTGGTTGGTGATGATAGAACTAAAACTTTCTGCAGATTCCTGGACATTGGTACTTAACTTCATCAAATTTCATAGCTAATGCTTGATCAGCCTGTACGTTTCTGAATGTATATATTATACCTGTTGAGATATTCTTGACAGATTTGAAAACTTCCAAAATTGGAGCCAATTATGGTCTTGATTTGTCGCTATAGAATTGGGCATTAGTTTCCATTATTAGCATTCTTCCCTGTAATATATAAATCAATCTTGTACATCAATATTTTTACGCGTGTCAATGAGAAATACAACATAAATTATCCCTATTTGTTTCAAGTTGGTATCAAAGCATGATTCTTGGTTCTTGATCTAAATCGTATTTTTAGATCCCGTTTATAAATTAATGGATGATAACGCTGAATCTTCACGGAACAATCTTGTTCTTGTTGTAGTGCAGTCTGAAGGAGTATTTAATGCAGGTATTACTCTTACTAATCGAATTATAATCTTTAGTCGTAGTTGATAGAGATGCACATTGCTAAAAGAGAAAAACAGTCTTATATTCGTGGAAAGCCAACACCACCTAAAGAATCTGAAGAGAGATATGAAAAGTAATATGCCGAACACCAAAAAGTTAAGAGATGGTTGCTGATATCGATGACACCTATTAGGAAACACTATGTTTGGTTGCCTATTGCTAGGGTTGTTCCTAGTATTTGCCTGAGTAAAGTAAAAAAAACCCTCCTATTTTTGCTTATTTTTGGGCTCTCATAAAGAATAAAAAGAAGCAAAATATGGGCATTTTTTGTTATTCATTATGAGGTCAAGAGTGAGCCCTAACCCTATTTTGCTACTTATGAGGATGGGCCTTGAGCGGATGCCCTAACTGCTTTTGCCCAGGGCCAGCCCTGCCTACTGCTTATGCAATTTGGACAATGTTGGCAAAAGCTTTCTATAATGGAAGTGATGAAGTGTAAACTTTTGTTCTAAACCAGAAAGCATTTGGAGTTAAGAAGAATGGAAGACCCCTTTCAAAATATTATAGTGAACTTGTAGAGATTTTTCAAGAACTAGATCATCGAGACAAAGTTATTATGAGGGATCCTGAGAATGTTGAAGCATACAGGTAATCCATTGAAAGATTGAGAGTGCATATATTCCTTGTTGGACTTGATGACTGCTTTGAACAAGTCCGTGGAGATAATTTGTGAAAGGAGTCAACTCCAAATCTAGAAGAATGTTATGCTTTAATTCTGTGTGAAGTTAATCACAGAATTATATTTAGAGGAGAAATTCAAAATTCAAAAACTACAGCAATGGTTGCAAGAAATAAACTAAGAAATCGAAGTACTGAAAAACCTTAGTACAAATATACTCATTGTAATGAATTTGGACATACAAAAGACCGCTGCTATGAATTGGTAGGGTATCTAGATTGGTGAGATCATAACAAATCTTGAAAGAAGAATATGAAGACAGGTCAACTTGCCACCACACTTTCCAAAATAAGAACTAAAGATGAAGCTGGTGAAATGCATTCAACGATGATATCTACTACAGGTAATGGTAGTAAGTCTCTTTATGCTTCTGCTCTTGCTAGTAATAACACATGGATAATTGATTCCGGTGCAACCAATCATATGACTTTTGATTCTAAATAGATTGCTAAAATTAAACCCTCAGAAATTTTGTTTCAATTACTAATGGTGAAAAAATTTCTATTATTGGTGAAGGGTCCTAAAGATTTACTGAAACTTTGAACTTAGAATAAGTTCTTGTTGTTCTTTCCTCAGGATATAACCTTTTGTCTGTGTCTCAAATTATAGAGGCCTTATCTTGCATTGTAGTTTTTTGGCCTAACTTTGGTCTCTTTAAGGACATCCAAATGAAATAAAAGATTGGATGTGGTACTAAGGAAGGGAATTTATACTACCTGGACTTGAAGGCAACAACTTCAGATAAACTAAGTCAAGCTCTTGCAGTACAGGATTATAACTTGGCAAACAGTGAAGCAAAAATTTGGTTAGAACATCAAAGATTGGGACATGTCTCTTTTAGATACTTAAAGAAATTATTTCCTAGGTTGTTTAAGAAAGTTGGTATTTCTAGTCTCCATTATGATGTATGTGAACTAGTAAAAAGTCATAAAACTTCTTTTTCATTACTATTGAATAAAAACCCTTCTCTATTTATGGTTGTTCATTCAGATGTTTGGCGGCCATCTAAAATTTATACATCGGGAGTATCCCATTGGTTTGCTACATTCATCGATGATTGTACTAGAATGACATAGCTATGGCTAATGAAACCTAAAAATGAGGTGAACATGTTGTTCCAGAAATTTAGTAGAACAATCAAGACTTAATTTAATGCACAAGTCCAAGTCCTTCATAGTGACAATAAGGAGAGTATAAAAACTTAGATACGAAGAATTATCTAGACACACAGGGCATCATTCATCAAACCACATGTGTTGATACACCTCAGCAAAATGACGTAGCAGAGTGAAAAAAATTGACATCTACTTGAAGTGGTTTGTGCTTTATTGATCCAAGCTCACATGCCATTTTCTTACTAGGGTGAGGCTTTGTGTGCTGCGATTTACTTAATTAACAGAACTCCTACAAGAGTGCTTGAATTACAAACGTCAATACACACTTTGTGCAAGACTGTGACTTGTCCATCAATATCAAATCTTCCTCTTAGAGTATTTTGATGTGTAGTCTTTGTGCACTTTCACAAACAATAGAGCCATAAATTAGCTCCATGAGTTTTGAGATCCATGTTTCTTGGATATGTTGTAAATTGAAAAGGGTACAAATTCTTTCATCCTCCAACTAAACAAATGTTTGTTACAATAGATGTATTATTTCATGAAGAGACAATGTATTTTCCTTAGCCTGAACTTCAAGGGGAGAGATGTTAAGATGACATCATGGCATTGGATTATAAGGTTCAGGAAGTTCAAGGGGAGTCACATATAATTGGCCTTGAATATGGAGGAAGTAATGATTAGTCTGAACCTGTTGATATACTTGAAACTGAGTACGGATGTGTAAATCCAGAACCTGACATGAATAGAGAATTGATTATGCCTGAAGACATGAGTTGAGAAGTGATTGAACCAATCTGAAGTCCCAAATGTACTACACCAATCATCCATTCATGATGCTCCTAACTTGCAAGTTGAACCTATTCGAAAACAATTGCCTGAGCACACTATTAGATGTATTCCTAAGCCTACTTATTAATCCGATCTCTCTAGCAAAGTTAAATATCCTATGAACAACTATGTTTCAGATCATAATCTATCAGAATTAAATAAGTCATTGATAAATCAATTATCTTTTGTAGTTATTCCTAACAATAAACATGAAGCCTTAGCTGATCCAAGGTGGAAAGCTGCAATGAATGAAGAAATGGAGTTGCTAAGAAGAAATAGAATGTGGGAACTTGTTGACTATCCACCAAGAAAGAGACCAGCGGGATTTCAATGGGTGTTTACTGTCAAATATCAAGCCGATGGAATAATTGAGTGTTTTAAGGGAAGATTGGTAGCCACGGGATATAGACAAACCTATAGAGTCGATTATATAAAAACATTTGGTCCTGTGACAAAAATCAATATGGTACGAGTATTGTTATCAGTAGCAGTCAACTTAGATTGACCATTGCACCAATTAGATGTTAAAAATGCCTTCTTACATGGAGAATTGTCTGAAGATATTTATATGGAGCTTCCAGTAGGGTGTATGACATTTAAAAGTGTGACTGGAAAAGTGTGCAAGTTAAAAAAAGACATCATGTAGGTTAAAGCAATCTCCAAGAGTATGGTTTAAGAGATTCACGAAGTTAATGATTGCTTTTGGATACCCCAAAGCAATTATGATCATACCTTGTTCTTAAAAAGAGTAAAGGACAAGATTATAACTCTTATTGTCTATGTAGATGATATGGTTGTAACAGGAAATGATCTTGATAAAGTAATGGCCTTAAGAAAATATATGTCGAGAAAAAATGCACATAACACATTTTTGGCTTAAAATATGATATACACAATTACATTTTTATGTGAGATTTTCTTAATTTTAATTTTCTAAATTTTAGGATCAAATATTTGTGTATTGAAAATCTCAAATAAAAGTGTAATAGTGTCTATCAGATTTGAGGCCAAAAATGTGTTATGTGCATAATTTGAGATAAAGGATTTAGGGTGCTTAAAATACTCCTCAGAATAGAAGTCTCCAGATCAAAAGAGGGAATTTTCTTGTCTCAAAGAAAATACATCCTAGATTTATTGAAGTAAACAAGAATGTCAGTTGTCAACCAATTGATACACCAGTTGAGGAGGGATTGAAGCTTTACATAAAAGAAGGTTACGTCCTTGTTGATAAAGGAAGATATCAGAGGCTTGTTGGAAGACTAATGTGTACTTAGCACACATAAGACTCGATCTAGCATATGCCTTAAGCATTGTTAGCCAATTCATGCACAATCTTGGAGAGAAACATATGGAAGCAATTATGAGAATACTGCAATATTTAAAGTTTGCACCTAGAAGATGTATTTTGTTTAAGAAAAATGCAAGTGTTGAAGACATTAATATGTACTTAGTGCACATAAGACTCAATCTAGCATATGCCTTAAGCATTGTTAGCCAATTCATGCACAATCTTGGAGAGAAACACATGGAAGCAATTATAAGAATACTGCAATATTTAAAATTTGCACCTGGAAGACGTATTTTGATTAAGAAAAATGCAAGGGTTGAAGACTTTGTTGTATATACTGATGCCGATTGGGTTGGAGCATTTGTTGATCGGAGATCTACACCTGGGAACTTTACTTTTGTACGAGGTAATCTTGTTATTTGGAGAAGCAAGAAACATAATGTAATCTCTTGCTCAAGTGTCGAATCTGAGTATGGAGGACTTACACTTGGATTATGTGAAGCTCTATGGTTACGATTGCTACTACAAGACTTAGGTTATCCACAACAACACCCAATTTGGTTATATTGTGATAGTAAAGCTGCTCGTGATATATCTCACAATCCAGTCCAGCATGATAGAACTAAACATGTTGAAGTTCACAAGTTGTTTATTAAGGAAAAGTTAGATATTAAGATTCTAGAAGTGCCTCAAATACAATTTGAAGATCAGATAGCATAAATTCTAACTAAAGCACTATCAAGTCATGATTTCTTGAGATGGATTGACAAATTGGGCATATATGAGGTCTATGCACCAAATTAAGGGGGAGTGTTGAGATATTTATGAGATATTCCTTAGAAAAATATAAGGATTATATTAATACTAGAAAAGCTACAAAACAACATTATAATGAGTCACTTAATCTGCATATAAGATCATAACTCTCTAATAGGTACAAAGATAGAGCACAACTTGGCTAGGGGTCTACTTTGTGTTATTAGCTATATATTATCTTGTTGATCTACCTTCAACTTCACTAAACTTCAATAAGCACCTCCATTTGTTTTGAATTATATAAGCAGATTCTCTGACCATTATAATGATGTAAATGATTAGTAATTATCTTCCATTAAGCACCCAAAAAGGATAGTCCATTCTGAATTATTTACCCAGAATTGGCTTCCTATCCATTACTAATTCTCTCATCATAGACTGTTTGAGAGGGTCATTTAACCTTCTTGTATTTCATATTAGATTGATCATTTAAGGGGAATACCCCTTCTTTTGTTTTTCCTTCTAGTCAATCTTCTTTTGGGGTTAGGGAAACTCTCATGAAACTTTTCTGCTATCTCAACAATTCTATCATTCTTTGGTTATATCAACAACAAGTTGCTTGTTAGATCATGGTCCAATAAACCAGGTTCATTGTCTTTCTTTTCTTCCGCTGATTGTGAAACTTTTTTAGTAGTTACATCTTCCTGGTTATCATGTTCCTTTAACCAAGAGGAGTGTCTAGATGCTATATTGGGCTTCCCACTTTAGTGTTTAAAGTATCTATTTTTGAGTTACCTAGATTTTCATTAGCATCAAATTGTACACCCATTGCCTCACCATTATCCACTCGAGAAGATTTAACCCCTAATAACTGATCGTGCCATCCAGTTTGAAAAAGTTTTCCTGTAGGAACTCATTTTTTGGTGGAGTTTTGAGGCTTCCACGGATATGTTGCCTTAACTTCAGATTGCTCAATCTCCCCGGTTTCACCCAACTTGAGAATTGGTAAATGATTAGATAGTATAACATTTCTTTTGACCTCCACGCATATTTTTGCATATCCAATTCACTCCATTTTGAATGTTTGAGCATCCATGCCAAAGGGCTTACCTAAAGAACTTGCCAAAAAACTCAATCCTTCAATTGCCCGAAGTTTTAGAGGCAGATTATGAAAATGCACCTACATAGGAAAACATTCCACACATTCACTATCAAATGTTTTCCCAGGTTTCCACTTTCGAATAAACATAGGTTGGCCTCTTATATGCCAAGGTCTCATTTCCAATATTTCATTCAAGTTACTATCAGCAACAAATTTAAACAGAATAGTACCATTATCTATAAGTAAAAAATTTTCCAAACCTTTTTTACCCCATTGTACAGTGGCCTAGACAATGATGATTAGAAATGTGGGTCTCTTGCTTTAGAAAGAGCCAACCAGGATAGTAGACCAAATCCTCGCTCCGGCTTCCAACAATTTAATCGATGGACTGACAACGCCATCCTTTATAACATTTGGGAAGTATTTCAGTTGTGTCTTAGGCTGCCGCAATTAAATTGTTTTTGTCCAAATACCATTATTGGGAGAGTATTTATGGGAATCTGAAGCTCTTAGTGATCTTTCCTCCTTTCCAGATGCAATTTTCTGACCTGCCTCTCGAGTAAGCCTAGGAAAATCTTTCATAGACAAGGGTAAAGGTGGCCCATCTGCTTTCATGGAGATTTAGGTCAAGGACATCTGGGTCGTAGCAAGTTGAACGAAGCTCGCGTGGGTTTGCTTCTCAAATCTGGATATAGTCGCTACTGCTTTGCTATTTGGGTCTGTGAACTCCACAGAACGATCACACGACCACCTAGCTCCGCCTCGCGTCGCTATCTTTGGGTCATGTTGCTATCTCCTCTAAGTTGCCTCGTTCTCCAGCCATTGTCTCAACCAAAATAGGTCATTTAGGTTGCCTCACTCTCTCGTTATGGGTCCTCTATCTCTCCCAAAATAGGTCCTCTGGGCCGCCTTGCTCTCGCGCCCTTATAGACTCTTCGCTGGGTCCTCTGTCTCAGTCTATAATCACACAAGAAGAAGAGATATTCTACTTCCATAATTGGAGCCAATTATGGTCCTGATTTGTAGCTATATAATTAGGTTTTAGTTTCCATTATTAGCATTCTTCTCTTTAATATACAAACCAATCTTGTACATCATTATTTTTTATATGTGTGAATGAGAAATACAACAAAAATTCTCTCTATTTGTTGTATGTATACCTGGTTATAATTCAAGCTATGTAGGTTTACTCTATTGTTTAGTTATCCAGAATTTGGGTTGAAATGATCTGTGATAAACATTCTCAGGTCAAAAAACGTTGTTACCATGGTTGGCCACAAGAAGTCCTCGTACTTACACCTGATCTTATTACATGAATGAAAAGAAATATATATGTTAGTAGCGGGAATTGTGAGGAATATGTAGTCCAAATTTCTTTTGCGCAATTACCTTATGTTTGGTTGGATGAAAGGTAAGAGTACTCATCAAATATATGCGTTGGGAACTTATGTATGTAGCTATTGCTTTAGGTTTATCAAGAAAAATTTAATGCCAACAAAGCTCATATATACTCTGGGTCAATTCATTTACAGACTAAGTCTTATAAGTATGAGAAAATTGTCATAATATTGTAAGTCCTGAACCTAACCCGAAATATATTTAACTTCACTTGAGTTTTAGTCAAACTAAAATTGTCATATCTAGCTCCATCTCTTACATAAGGATAAGAAACATAACAAATGTGAATTGCAAACCTTGTACTACGAAATTTCACATGTTTATGTTGAATACAAAGAAATAAAATATTATAGAAGTAGAAAAATTCATAAGTGATTTGCTTTAGACAAAACTTTGGTTAAAACCTCATTAACTTGTTCTTTAGATATGCAATAAAGTAAGTTACTTTACCTTCTTTTGGAATTTTCTTCTCAAAATAAAATTTAATCTCAAGGTGCTTTATTTTTTCATAGAAATCGGAGCAGAAAATATTGATAGGGTTGCTTGATTGTTGACATAAATCTTTGTTGGTTCTTGTTGATGCAAATTCAAATTCAATAAAATTTTTCTGGGTCAAATAACATAGTTTGTTGTTGTTGCAATAAACTTAGCAGCTGCAATACTTTGAGCAGTGATTTCTTACTTCTTTGAACACCAATTGATCACAATTGAACTAAAGCTAAAAAATATTAGTTATGTTCTTAATATCATTGTAACAACCCAGACTACCTGTCTACAGATATTGTCTGCTTTGGGTTGCCCATCAGGCTAAGACCCTCAAAGTTTTGTTCTTCTCGCATCCAGAAAAACGTGTCTATGGGAAAGAGGTATCTGTACCCTTATAAGGCGTACTTTGTTCTCCTTTTCAATCAATGTGGGTCTCACAATCCACCCTTCTTAAGGCCCAGCGTCCTAATTGGCACAACGGGTCGAGAACTAGCTCTGATATCATTTGTAATAGCCCAGACCACCCACCCACATATATCGTCCGCTTTGAGTTGCCCATCGGGCTAAGGTCTTCATAGTTTTGCTCTTATCGCACCCAAGAAAACATATCTATGGGAAAGAGGTATCTGTACCCTTATAAGGCATACTTCGTTCTCCTCTCCAACCGATGTGGGATTTCACAATCATCAACTGAACCTATTTAGTTGTTGTCTAAGAAACCGTTAACTTAAAATTTTGACTTCTTACATAATTAATTCCATAATCAACAATTTATTTAATGTAACTTGCAATACGTTTTAGTAGCTCACATATGTTCCTTACTAAAACAATGCATAAACTTATATAAAAGGCTAACAACTTGCACAATATCAGGTTTAGAAGTAGTGAGATACATAATACATCTAATTAAACTTCTATAACAATTCTCATCCACCTTAGAAGTGTCAACATCCTCATAAAACTTTGCTCTATATTGCAAATGGGGGTCTGCAGGCTTACAACTTTCTATATGAAAATTCTTCAGGATCTCTTTGACATATTTGCATTGGCTTATAAAAATTTCATTCATCCATTGCTTCATTTTCAAACTAAGGAGACAAGACATCATAACCATGTATGTCATTTCTAATTCCTTGATCATTTTAGCTTTGAAATTATTATTGAGCTCCTAATCATTTCCTATAACCAACAAATCATCAATATAGACAGAAGCAATAATTAAATCAAAATATGTCTTTTTCATGTACAAAGTTACTTAACTCAAGCTTTTGAAAAAAATTAAACTTAGAAGATGATCACCTATATATCGGGCTTTCGATACCTATTTTAGGCTATATAGAGCATTCTTTAACAAATACACTTTCTCCCCTACCTTTGTACAACTCCTTTTGGTTGTTCATCATGAATTATTTTCTCTAAAAAACAATTTAGAAATACAAATTTCACGTCTAGTTAGAATGCTTTCCATCATTTTTGAGCTTTTCAATAACAAGTAATAGTCGGATAGTGTCAAGTCTTGTCATAAGAGAAAACATTTAAGAGAAATCTGCAGTAAAGACTTGTGCATAAACCCTTCATAACAAGCCTTGTTTTATGTTTTGTTTACTAATCCATTAGCATTAAGCTTGGTCTTAAAGACCCATTTTATGCGAATAACATTCTTATTTTGAGGTCTTTCAATAAGTTGCCAAGTCTAATCTCTTTTGATCTTGTACAACACTTCTTTTATGGCATCTACCCTTACATTGATTCTACAACGCTTACTGATTCTAATATAGGAAAATTGCTGCTAGCATAAATATCAAAAAGAAACCTCCCTCATATCGATGGCTAATCAAAGTTTTCTTCATTTATAGTACACTTGAATGATGAACTCCATCATTTGCATCCTAATCCCACTACTCTTCTTCTATAAACAAAACATCTTTACTAATTACAATTTTCTTTATTTAAAGTTGATATATTTTATAGGCTTTGGAGGTGTTGTTATAGCCTATTAAGATACTAAGCTCAGATTTCTTGTCAATCTTATCTTTCTTTGCCTGAGAAATATAAGAGAAATAAAAACAACCAAATACTTTGAGATTTATTAGAGAAAGTTTCGTTTAAGCCAAGCTTTACAAAGTTTTTCATTATAAAGAGCTCTGGTTGTTAATCTATTTAATAAGAAGACAACCATGTTTATAGCTTTAGCCTAATAACTATTAGGTAAACCATAAGGAGTCATGTTTATGATGGCACTATGTTTCCACTTATTGACCCTATTTTATTATGGAGTATAGAGGGTAGTAAGCTGATACTCTATCATACTTTTTGAACAAAATTTGTTGAAATGATTTGCATTATATTCTTTTCCAATGTCTAACATTATCACCATTATATTATAACCACTTTGCTTCTTTACTTATGTTTTAGATCTCCAAAATATACTAGCCACATCATATTTAAATGTGAGAAAATATATTTAACACATTATGTATGAAGGCAATATAATATTTATTACCTTTACAAAATGTTATCTTGAAAGGTTTTCTAAGATCAGTATGCATAATTTAAAGCTTGTATGTGGGTCTCTAAAACTTTAAAGGTTAGCCTTCTTTGTATGCCAAATTGACAAGTTCTGCAGTTTAAGATTTAGTTCTCTAATGAAATTTAGCCTTGTAACAATTCATGTTACTATATCCAAACTGTAGCGTTAATGATAATAGTGTCCTAACCTTTTACACCATAGGTTGGTGTTTCTCACAAATGATTGGTACGTTGCTTGCTCCTTTTTCATTAAATCAAGAGAGAAGGCTTACTCTTCATTTTTGCTGAAAATATTTCCATTACATTGTCATTTTTGAATCTCTTATTCTCAAACTACTTTCAAACCTTTCTTAACTAATTGACCAATAGTTATTAAGTTTAGATTAATTTCTAGAATATGCATCACATCAGTAATTATTTTAATTTTATAAAGAGTTTAAGCTATACCTCTCATATTAATGTATTCTCCATTTCTAATTCTTATTTTGAAACTTGATGATGCGTCAAGCTCACTTAATGATTTAACATTATTAGTCATATAATTTGTATAACCATTATCTACTAGCCAAGTTTCAACCTCTTTGTCGTTTACATAATGTGATGCTATGAAGAGTTGCTCCTCAAGCTCTTAATTCCCATTTTAAGTTACATCCCCCTTTTGATTTTCTTTATTCTTGCATATTCTTTCCACAAGCCCTATTTGGTTCAACTTGTTGCACTTTGCTTCAAGTTTGCGCTAACACTTAGAATGAGAGCGATTAGTTTTGCCACAATGTATGCAATGAGGATGATTAACTTTGTTGTTGTTGTTTTCTTTATTGTTGCCAGTGCCACTTTCACTTCCACTATTAATAGCATCTGAATTACCTTTGTTTTTCTTCCATGCTTTCTTTTAGGCTTTGGTTGGATTGTGAGTATACTCCTTGACTTGCACTACACCATTGAAAGCAACACCTTCTTTAAGATGTCTTATTTGTAAACGAGCTTTTAAAGTAATAAGAAGCTCTGACAATGTGATTTGTGTAAGATCTTTGATTTCTTTTAACTCAGAAATCTTAGCTTCGCACTTTTTTGGGAAAGTGACTAGAATTTTCTCAACTACCTTACAATAATTTACCACTTCGCCAAGCATCTTGAATTCATTCACAATCTCTAATAACTTGATTGCATTCATTTTTGTCGTCTCAAAATTTTCATTTGTTGCATCTTAAATTGTCTCCTAAGATTTAAAACACACATATCTTGTTCATCCATTGCCTTGAAACTTAGCTTTGAGGTAATGCCATACTTGAAATATTGTTTCTAAATTTATAATTATGATGAATAGAATGTCAAACACAATTGAATGTAGACATTTTTTCTTTGAACTTTTTGAATGTCTGATTTTGATGAGCTTTGTTTTGTTGCACTGTAGGATTTTCTTGTAGTGGTAAAATTGCAAACTCTTCTCTTGCTACTTCCCAAAGAGCCTATGCTTACAAGTAAACATTCATCTTAACAATCTATAATTGGTAATTGGTAATTTTCACTAAGGAGCAAAGAAACTTACTTTTTTGGCTGCTAGAGATCCCTTAAGAAAAGGGGTTTGATACTATATATTGAATAACAAAGAAATAAAATAATAGAAAAGTAGAAGAAATTGATAAGTAAATAAGTTTTCACTACTCAAACTAACTACAACTTTTATTTAAATAAAAAATAATAATCGAAATAACAACAAATATAGCCTTTAAATTAACTACAAATTAATTTAAAAAATTCCTAAAAACTAGCAACAACCGATATTCTTGTTGAAAAAATATCTATAAATCAAAAAATAACTTATAAATGTAAAACCACTACACCAACAATTTCTAAAGCAGTTGTAACAGTTCATATAAAGCATCATTCAATAAACACTAATATTGCATTTCTAATTTACTAATTCATATGAGCAGCTAAAAATGTTCGTATCTTATTTATAGACTCTATCTTCCTAAATTCATAAATGTAATTTTTAGAATATACAATGAAAACTATTATATTTTAATTTCATAATCAAACTTCCAATCCTTCTATCTTAATTGCTTATCAGTCATTTTTAATTTATTTTTCATGACTTAAATCCTCTGATCCTATTAGGGTCATATTGTAAGTATTCATTACTAATATAATCAAGCTTATGTCCATCATAAATAATAGCAAATATAATATTATACTTGACATTGTATTTATTTACAATATATCTATCAAATAATTCTGATTACCATATAAATCTTTAAGAGATGAAACATATAATAAGAACTCAGAAAAACTAACTTGAAATGTAAAAATTTTACTTATGTGACAATAGCTAAATTTTAGACACTAATCAATTACAATTGCAATTTTAAATAATAATTGTACATTTGATATAAAAGTACCTTAAAAATTATAATATATTCGAATATTTAAATAATAAGAATCATAAACTAAATTGGAACATAAGGACTAAAGATTTCTTTGTCTTAAACTTATATTTAACATAAGTTCTATTCTTATTGATTATCACACATTTATCATAATATATAGGAGAAGCTGTAGAAAGTATTTCTAAAAGGAATAAATTAGAAAGGAAAAAAAGCCAACATAAGCAGTTGACGCTGAAATGCGATAACAGCACAAACTCAAGCAAGAGTGAAGTGGCCAATTAGATTATTAAAGTACAAGTGGGGACAATAAACCACAGATATAGATACCATACCGTACTGGACAGTATCGGCCGGTACATACCATACTAGCCAAAAAACGGTATAGTATCTATATTATTGGTATTGGCCTCAAATACTGACACACCACACCACTGCACCATCCGTCATGAAGCCGTTACTAACCTGAACCAACCACCTAAAGGCTCGATCGACCGATCCTCGTAATTTATTTTTGGGTATGTGTTTTTTTGTTTTCGAATTTTTCCTACTTCATTGAATTTTTTATTGTATTGAATGATGGATTTGTGAATGTTGGATGATGAATTTGTGATTTGAATTGTTGAATGCCGATGGTATTGGAGTTGCTTGTATCTGAATTGGTTGGATTGGTTGGATTTTGGATTCTGTTGTTGAATGTTGAAGTTAAAATGTTGAATGCTAACGGTGTTGAAGTCTTGAAGGGTTTTTTTCAAGTATTGGAGTTGGGTGTCTATGAATAAATTGAATTTTGGATTCTGGTATTATATTGTTGAAGTTGAATGCCCACGGTATTTTTTTGGGTTTTGTATTTGTGATATGAAAATTGAATATAGAATTGGAAATAGAATGATACAATTGATTGTGAAAATTGAAAATGAAATTACAATAGTTGTTCTGTTTGGTTATAAATATACCAATAGATTATTTTGCAAATTTAAAAAATTTTAAAAACTATTTCATAAATTTAAAAAATTATCCGAAACGGTATTCAGTACTGACAGATACCGATATAATACTTTACCAGAATTCAATCCAGTACCAGGTCTAATACTATATTCGTAACATTGCAATAAACTAAAAAAAAAAATTGGAGACACTTGCTTTGAATAAGATAGCATATGGCATTATTAAATTCAGTACTGTTGGAGTGAGCACCTGTGTACGCGTTGAAGCAGAAGACACAGAATTGTTCTATTACTCCACTAGATATAGCATATCTATAGGTGGATTCTTGCCTCTGATATTCAATAGATTAGGAGTTGTCAGCTTTCAAAGGAAACTGCTGATAAGCTTCTGCATGGCAGAAAACCTACTTAAAGAAAAAAGCTTTCAAAGTGGAGACAAGATGTGATACCCAGTACCTACCCACCAACTCTCATCAGCTCTGTTTCCATATTAGCTGTAACAAAGCTGTAGGGCAAATACGCACCTGATATTCTGGATGACAACTATGTTTTGGTGTCACTAGACCTAGTTTCTTCCCTCCATGCTTACGTCAAATCAAGTCCCTCACGAGTCTTACTACCAAGTTTACTATAAATGTAGGTCTCCATCTGTTCTAAGCTACATTAATCATAGTCCTAGCCTCTCTAACAGCTGACTAGACATTGATTCTTCTTTCTTTTGCCACTATCTTTAGAAGTCGAAAATGAGGCCTGTTCTTGCAACTTCGCTGCTTCTTTTGCTGGTTCTTAGCTCCTCTTTCATTCAATCAGCTATTGCTGACACGGCGGCTGGACCGCCTATCCCAGCTCCAAGTATGTTTTCCGCTAGTGTCCAAGCCCGTATATGTCTTATAGATAGGCAGTTAGAAACAACAATACTTGCATGTGCTATCTTATGATCAAGGGTTTAAATTTTCATTCTTCGATACATGCATCAACCTGTAACTGGTGTATTTTTGGTTTAACTTAACCGTAAACTTTCAGGCATTGTGGTAGTTTTGGTTATTATAATCACTATAGTGAGGCTGACTGTGATCTGTTGTAGTTGTAATGGTAATAAATTTTCGCTTAAGAGTATATTGATAATATGAGCTAATTAGATGTTTCCCTATTGGCTGTGATGTTGAAAGATTCCTGCGAGTCGATGTGCGGGGTTAGGTGTGCAAAGGCAGGATACCAGAAACGCTGCATAAGGTATTGTATGATATGCTGCAACGACTGCAAGTGTGTTCCTTCCGGTACTTACGGAAACAAGTCAGAATGTCCTTGTTACAGAGACAAGAAGAACTCCAAGGGCACCTCTAAGTGCCCTTGAACTTAGTTATCTTATTAGTCACTTGACTGACTATTAAACCCTACTTTCAACCATCGTTGTACTATGGTCTCCACCAATAATAAATTCTGCTGTTCTTTTTGTGATTTGCGATTAGCAGATTTGCTGAAACACAAATTAGCCTGAGAATGGTTTGAACATCCAAAAAAAGATAACAAAAGAGTTAAAAACATCTTCCTACGCTACTTTTTATTAATCCGATCACATGTTTATATCATCAACAATAAGGACAAACTTGTGTATATATTTGTGGAGATGCTTGGGTTTAGACAAGTCATTAAGAAGATGTGTTTTCAAGAAGCATCCTCCTAGTGAGTTTTGCAGAAATAAGTGCCAATACCGTGGCCGATGGCACGAAAATGACATCAGGAATGAATTTTATCATGTTAAGTTGTGGCAACTTCTCTCCTGCCCTCTTCGCTGCCATGGCTGCTGGTGGCGTTGCCATCCCTATAGACATGGTATAGGCATCGATCCTGCTCAGACTTACTTTATTCCTCATGAAGTTAACAAACACTTCCTTCTTTTTCGTCTCTTCATCAGCACTTATCCAAGCTTTAAAGCATTCCTGTTAAGCAGAAAACTATTCATAGTTTTGTTATGTAATGTGCAGACAAAGTGACAAAATCGTAGTATTATGACCTCTAATTCTGTCCGTGAGGGTACGTCGTAATGTTTTCCAGGCAACGCGGAGTTGAATGAGCTGCGAGCGGCAATTGTTACAAAGAGTAATCAGTTTAGTATCCAGATTGATATAAACGGAGAAACAAAAATGTGTTCTAATTTTAGAGTGAACATACACTCGCTACTCTTTAAATATATTCTTTAAATAGGAAGAAAGGAAGGTGTAGCAGCTAAATTACGCATAGTTTATCTATATATAAATATATATATTTCTTAAACTTATAGAAGTTAGGCATTCCACTTTCTTAAATTGTTTAAAGTGAAGGGTTCAATAACAAATCTACCTTACATCATACCGAAATCTAAAGGAAGATTGCAGAAGAGAAACAAGCAGCATCAAGTGATGATGCCAACCAAAATGCCAGCTACACTTGCATCCTTCTCATTTCGGTTAACAGCACTTTTGATGTTTCATACCAGAGCTATTTTTAATTGAATTTTCCTTTAGATCAAGGAAGATACGACTTAATAGCAACTAGACAACATTGATCACAAATAAATGGAGAATTTAAACTTACGGATATGAAAAATCTTTTTTAGTCTTTTTTTGCCCCCATTTTATAGATCGGGGAGGAAAGAACAGCAACAAGATAGTTTGCCCTTACATGAAGATATTAAGAATAGCACCATGGAAATCCTCAAAGTTCTTGATATCTTTTTTCACGAACTGCTTGTGGAGCATACCCATTGCATAACCTATCGTCTGGGTTGCGGGCACACCTGCAAGCCAAAGATTAGCCAATTATATTGATTAGTACTTAACACATAATTGAGGGAAAAAAAACATGGTTAAGGAATTAGTTTTTCTTCAGAGGAAGAAGGTAAGTGCATAGAGGAAAAGAAAAATGGACGAACGTTGATATCAGGGTAAAATATGCTTCAAACCTTTTCCCATGAAACTCATAAACATTCCCATCTTGCGAAACTCAAGAGTTAGGAGCAAACGCGGTGGTATAATGATACAAATGAGACTGGTTAAATAATGTAGAGAAAAGTGGAACCAAAGGAATAGGCTGTTTGAATTGCTTTAAGTTGGAAGCAAAGCAAGGAATCCCATTATCTGGTCTAACCATTTCCAACCTAAACTCTGATTCCTGACTTGGGGAGGTTGTTCCCCTTTTCAAAGATAACAGACCTGAGATTCTGCATTTTGCTTTTGTAACAAAATTAACATTTGTAAAGTAAGGGCCACTCAAATAGACCTGAGCAAAATGAACCACCTTGACCCATAGAATCAGGAAGGACCAAAGAATAGAGAAGACAAACTATCTATTCACAGAATAAAGTGCATATACAACTATTATTTTTGTTTGGGACACAAAATTCTCATCAGAACTTCATTTTTACATATATACTATATGAAATAGGAGACAAAGACACCAATTCAAAGCACTGTTATTTCGACTAAGATCTCCGGCTCCATCGACCTGCACCAGATTTTCTCCTACCCCGCTTTCTCCTCTTGCTTAAAGCATTAGTCCTAGGTTTAGGAAGTGTTTTCCCGCCGAAATTCACACGGTCAACAATTGTCTCTGTTGGAATAACAGTTTTTGAATCTTCTACAGCTTGTGGTTCCTGCGGTTTCTCATGAGTTTCTGGAAGCCAACTTCCAATATTCTTCAAGTCTTGAATTTCTTCCTTCGCTGCCTGATTATGTATCAAAATTCCATCCTCCATCTACAGATACAAAGTTCACTTCAACAATTCTTTCTCCATTCCCAAGTGTGTGCATCAGTGTCTTTATAAACAGTGGAAAGAAAAGTTTTGCAAATCAATGAAATCTCATATTTGGTTTCAATCAGCTGTATTTTCAATTTATCGAACTCTAGAAACCATACAACTAACAGTAGACCTAATTCTCCAAATTAAATTAACCTCAGCCTGGATAAGGCCCCCTCAAGTACACCAAACACTCTTCCAAAAATTACTGAACAGTTTGCCCCGCTGCTAGAAGTTAAATTTCAGTCATTGTCAAAGGGAACAGGTTTTGTCGAAATAAACAAGCAGTTGTCCATAAATAGTCAGAACAAGGGAAAAAAAAAACTAAAAATCTAACAATCTCCAGTGCTTGCAAGAGACACATGATCAGTGTATGAATCACAGGTTTAAGTTGAGACTTGTTCAAGTCAATATTTGGCAGAAACAGAAAGAACATAAATTTTAAGCTCATATACCCCACAATTTATACACTGATGAACAAATAAAAGTACTAAGCAGGTTAAATCTAACACTCACATTTCCAGATAAAACTACCTCTTGAGGTCTGGCCCTTTTAATCATGTTTGGAAGAGGGGTTCCCTTCGGACGACTTGAAACCGCACTCTCATGTGTAATATCTTCCATGCTACCCTCAGCTACAGGTCTCAGCAGCATTCTGTCTCCATTAGTGGGATTGGAAACATGACCTTGATCTGGACTATCGAATGCATCAAAAGGTGCAGGCAAGCTCAACCTATTAACGGAGGCAAATTTCCCAGGATTTTCACTGATCACCTTTTCTATTCTGGCCTTCAACTTTTGAACTTTTGACCGTAACATTTCAATCTTTTGAAGTACATGTTCACTGATGTCATCACTATCTCTGGACAAAATAGATTGCCATTCATACAGAAACCCAAAATCATCATTGCCAGTGACTGTCTTGTCTGCAACAAAGAACAATCAGTCAGAAAGTTTTTTAGTCCAACAAACAACTTACCACATTTTTCTATGGCACTATTATCTTCCTTTTGCATTAAATTTCAATTCATCTTCCTACCAAAAATTTTTAAGAAAAACACATCAGTGGGACATGGTTTTTTAGTTTTGATATTGGGATTATGTAATATATCATGTTCTAGAGGCAAAGGACATTTAAAGAGAATGAAACAAAATGCACTTAGACATGCTAGAGTTACTACTGCCATTTTAGGTTAAAAAACCACTAAATATGAAAGACAAAAGCATTGTATTTACTTCTCACCTGTATTAATGTGTTCATCATCCAAAGCAGTACTAATTGTGGCAGACTTCTTATTTTCTGGAAAAAAGCAAAAAAAATAAACAACTAATTTTCATTTCTGAAATTATCAGATTTAATCTATTGTATTCCTACAAGCAAGAATTGATATACACAATACCATAATAGGAAAACAGATTGTGCTGCAGCATATATGATCCTATATCAGTTGTCTCCTCAAATCTCTTTCGTTTTCTCCTCTTCATGACTTTTCTCCGAGCACAACTCAGGAATGGCAGCGATTTTGCATCACAACCTTCCATCATAAATGTTCCAAAACCATAGTGCTTCTTTTGTTCATGGTCTGTAAGTTCTTTATCATATTTTTGAGCTTGAGACTTGAATTCCTTTATTTGCAATTCTATCCACTTCAATCGCCACATCAAAGGACGTATAAATCTCCGCCAGTGATCTGTTAACTTTCTCCTTCTGAAAGATTTGGAAAGTAAATAACAATTAAATGGTCAGTTCAGGTCAAGTAAAAACCATGAGGCAAACTTGTACAGGAAAACCAAAGTTTGACAGTATGTTTCTGCTGTTATCACCATGCAGAACAGAACAGACTCAGCTAGGAAATCAAGGTAAATGAATGACCCATCCATTTACCTATAGACAAACAAAGGAATTTATAATGTTTCACAAACAAGCATACTAAATTAGAAAGGAAACAGTCTAACAATAGCCAAAACATTTGGATATTCAGACAATAATCTCAATCTTTCCTCCATAATCAGAAAATAACAAAAGGATTAAAAAGAGTAATATGCTAACAAACACGGTCAAACCAAGATGCTTAAGAAGCAACCCTAAACAGAAAAGATTAAAAATTATCCCAGATATTCCCTAAAAACTCCCAAAGGAAAAAAATGGATTTCATAGCCGTAGGTGATGTCAAAGAGGGATGCATATTATATTTGTCCATCTCCAATATCATAATACCAACATCTATGCAAGGGGTGTTATCAAATCATAGCTACCTTACTGGGAACAATCCACCATAATCATCAAATACTGATGCTGGCCGATCACCAATAGATTGTCCTGATTCAACTTCAGTGCCACTCAATATTGGATTATTATCAGATTCAGATGTTGTATCACCAAAAGAACTCATGCTCTCATTTGCATCTTCACATCTTGAATCAACAAGTCCTTTGTCAATAGAACCTCTACAATCAAGTATATCAATAAACATGTCCTCATCTTCAACTATTACGTTGGAGTGGCCTTCTTGAATAGCTGCATGAGAGATTTTCTCCTCATGCTTAATTGTGGACTCTGTATCCTTCTCTCCGGGATCTTTTGGTCCATGTCCATTTTCTTTGCTAGCCAAAGTTTCCGTCGTCGCTTCCCATTTCTCTTTTAGCTCCAATTCAGGGCCCATATTAGCTAATTCATGTATAATCTTAGCTGCATCAGAAACAATATCTTAGAAACTAAATAAACCACCATCACCTGCTATAAATTGCAATTAATACGTCAAAGCTACCGATAAACAACATCATCATGACTCTCAATAAAGGAATTGAATAGAAGTAACCTCGAAGGCATGAGTAATTGTTGCTCAAGTTAACTACTGATATAGGCGGATACATAGGGGTAGGATTGATTGTGATTGGAAAAATTAGGGATTATAAAAGAACCTCTTGAATAAAATTCAATAATAACATGAACCGACTGAATTGTGTTGTAAAATCTTTTAATTTTAGTAGTCCTATCAGAATTTTTATTCATAATCGAGAAAACAAATATAACCATGAATTCCTATTTTGGATAGAGTTACTAAAAAGGAAACCTAATCCACATAAGAAAACATTGCCAACGAATAACAACTAAGAAAACAGAGAAATAATAAATAGGAATATGCTAATGCGTCAAAAATATTCTGAAGGCCAAGAGACAATTTCGATATAATAAAGAACAAAGAAAGGAACAGCGTTATTATAAAGAACGCAGACCATGTTCACACCCTCTCCATGAAATTGTAGTGGACTACCCACCAAATCTCAGGCTCGTGCAAAATGACCGTGGAAATTACATCATCACTGTGATCAAAACGCATCTATAACCTTTGGGAAAGGAATAAAACGAAAGTTTAAGAAAAAAGGTTCAAGATCCCCAGAAAGCTAAACCAAGCATGATTTTTTATGAGAACTCCCCAAAAACCCAACTTAATCACACAAAAATGACACCATAAACTTTTTTAAACAAACAAACAAAATGGCTGAATCATGCAACTTTGGCAACCAATCAATAACTTCCCACAGCAATTCCTCTGAAATTAGTCATCAATCCCAGGATTTGATCGGTGAAATACAAAACCCTAAATCCTAATTCTTGTTCGAAAGATAGAAACGAGAACGAAGAATTACCCAGGTTAGGGTTTGAGCTCCCATAGGCGATGGTCAAATATGGAAAACATCACCGCTGGAGCATGTTGTCGTGCCGCCGTGATTGAAGGCGCTGCGGTGTGCCGACTGTCTCGTAACGTGACGGAAAGTAGTAGCTTTAGGTGTGTGAGTGAAACCGCAGACGGACCGTCGTGTTGAGAAGGAGATGGATTTTCTAAAATGCAATTTATGTAATTTATGGGAACGATGTGTGATCTCAAGTGGGGCCCAAGAGATTCACGCGTTGCTCTTTCCTTTTAGGATATGTTTGGCTGATATCTAATTTGGGCATTTCATTTCTCTCTTTGATGGTAACCAATAAATGACCCCAGCCAAACAATGGTCTTCATAAATAAATTATATATAAAATTATAAAGTCAAAATTAATAAGAAATTAACAATAGTAATAAAATATTTAACAATTTTAATTTACTATAAAAATATTTTGTCATTAATATTTTAATTAATAATTTTAACGTTTTCTTTTTTATCTCGGTCTCCGTTATGAAATAATTTTTGCTTTTATAAACTAAAAATTTTTCACAAAATAATCTATTTTCTATCATTAATTTTGTAACGAAAAGTATTAAATTTTGTAATAATCTATTCATTAATTAGGATTTTTGATCCAAACATTTAATTAATATAATTTATAATTATCGATTAAAAGTTTGTTTCTATATTCGTAGAATTTATTAACCAATTTCTATATAACAAAAACTTAAAAAGTTAGCAATTTTATTTAAGGAAACAGTAGAAAGTAGAAACTGCTTCAAGAACCAAATTACCTCTTCCTCCAGGAGGAAGATGACCTGGCTTCTAACTCTATTTCTCGTTTTCCTTATCTGCTTGTGACTGTACTTTTTATTCTCAATTTGATCTTGGAAGAGATGAGCTACTAGGCATACTAGAACTGATCACACGGTTAAGATGATGCAACAAATTGTTATCTCTGGCTTCTCAGTTGTTCAAAGAGCTTATGTGTAACACTCTAAAAAATTCTTAAAACACAATTAACTAAATGGTTTCCAAGGCATACTATTAATCATCAAATTCTTCATTATTTTTAAAAGAAATGATTGTTTGTAAAATATAGAAATATTCTATACAACACAACCACTTAAATTGTAACATTAAAAATATATATACATTCTATCAACTTTACATAAGTAGTTTGCTGGCTTCATCTATTCTTCATTCTATCTATCACGTGGACTAGAGTTATCGACAATCACTCTATCTCCTAAAAAAAATGGTATTAACAGGTGAGTTGTCTACTCAGTAAGGATAGGCGGTCATACCCTTTAAAATCAAGTAACTCAAAAAATAATTATAAGACTTAGTCAACTGATTAAATCATACATATAATACGTATATACACAATAACACTCAGTATAATCCAAACAGTTAACATCTAAAAAAATTTACCAAATTATGATTTACACAAATATTAATTATAATTGTCATTTATGCGTTATTTCAATATTTAACTGAATTGTCTGGGCCCAACTTAATCTAGTAAGCTTACATCTAATGATCTGTCGGCTTATCTCAACTCATCATAAATTCTCACTAAATAGAAATGCAATTAAATGTATAAATATCGACACAAGGTATCTCAACTTTTCAATTTTCACCCCATTACTACTCCAGTATCCAACCATCAACACATGATATCTTTGAGACTTAGGATATCCCAGTATCACTCCGGTACCTAGTTATCGACATAGGACATCCTTGAGACTCAGGATGCTCCAATATTTGCTTCATGGACAGATACCTAGCCATCCTCGCTCATCTCCAAACAACTTATCAATCTATGACCATCGAATGTAGCATATCCTAGGCAAACCACCGATTCTCGATTTTCACCAATTATTCACAACTTAGTATCTGTCAATCTCTATTTAATTAATATATTTCCCATCAACTTAATAAGTAATATACCTTAGATAACGTAACAAAATATGAAAGTGAAACACCTTATATTGCATTAATTATTTGATAATTAAAGTAAATATAATTCATGTATGTAATAATTAAGCATTAATTAAATTAATGACTAATTTAAAATATAATTTATTAATAACAAAATGGTACCTTTTTTAAGAGTAAAGTCCAAAGTTATCATTATCTCAGTTTCGAACTCAACTAATTTATAGTCCAATTTACTCCTTATTCGGATCATCGGACCTAAAATTTACAAGATTTTATTAGACTAATTTACGAAAAATTTCTAACCCAATTACATTTAATAATCCAACACAATGTTCAAAATCATTTTATCAAAATGAAATACTTTCGTATTTTCCATGCTCTTTCTTCTTTCCATTCAAATCAAAATGCCACGATACAATTCAATGGCATAACATTGATCAAAATCACAAT
>JANVCQ010000232.1:4631235-4662722 GCA_025531925.1 Erythroxylum plowmanianum
ATTTGGTCCTCAATCATATCAAACTTGTCTCGGGACAAATGGCATAACTTTCACTAGAGATGTTAGATTAAGATTATATTGGGATGATTTCAAATTGAACTTTGAGATATACAACTTTGAAGAAGACCTTGAGGTCAGATTTTATCATCTGAATGGTCAAAACGGACTAGACAATAGGATTAGATGAAGCCAAAGGAAAAAGCAGATAAATGGAAAAAGACAGAAGAAGTGGGAAAATTGCTATAACTTTCTATATAGGTATCTGATTAAGGTGTTCTTGACATGGATAGAAAGAGGACTTCAAGATATACAACTTTCATGAAAATTTTAAAGACAGATTCTATCTTCTCAAGGGTCAAAAATGAAACAGAAGATAGGTATAGGTGAAAAATAGACCAATGAAAAAAGATAGACAAAGTGAGAAAATTGCTATAACTTTCCCTACAGATATCGGATTAGGGTGTTCTTTAGATGGTTCAAAAGAAGACTTCAAGATCTACAACTTTTATGAAGACCTAGAAGATAGATTATATTTTTTGAAGGGTCAAAAATGGACCAAAAAATAGGTTAGATGAAAAAACAGAATAAGCAAAACACAGAATAAGCAAAAGGCAAAAGAAGCAAAACACAGAAGAAGTAAAAGGCAGAAGAAACAAAACACAAAAAAAGTAAAAAGCAGAAGAAGCAAAACACAGAAAAAGCAAAGGGCAAAAGAAACAAAACACAGAAAAAGTAAAAGGCAGAAGAAACAAAACATAAAAAAAAGCAAAAGGCAGAAAAAACAAAACGCAGAAGAAGCAAAAGGCAGAAGAAGCAAAACACAGAAGAAACAAAAAGTAGAAGAAGCAAAACACGGAAGAAGCAAAAGGCAGAAGAAACAAAACACAGAAGAAGAAAAAAGTAGAAGAAACAAAACACAAAAGAAGCAAAAAGTAGAAGAAGCAAAATACAGAAGAAGCAAAAAGCAGAAGATAGGTACAAACAAAACCAAATGAAAAAACAGAAGAATGGAAAAAGACAGAAGAAGTGAAAAAATTGCTATAACTTTCCCTAAAGATATCAGATTAAGGTGTTCTTTATATGGTTCGAAATCGGACTTCAAGATCTACAACTTTCATGAAGACCTTAAAGACAGATTCTATCTTTTGAAAGGTAAAAATAGACCAGAAGATAGATACAGATGAAAAGTAGACTAATAGAAAAAGACAAAAGAAGTGAAAAAATTGTTATAACTTTCCTTATAGATATCGGATTAAGGTTTTCTTTATATAGTTCGAAAGAAAACTTCAAGATCTACAACTTTCATAAAGATCTTGAAGATAGATTCTATCTTTTAAAGGGTCAAAAATGAAACAAAAGATAGGTACAAACGAAAAGCAGACTAATGGAAAAAGAAAGAAGAAATGGGAAAATTGCTATAACTTTCCCTACAGATATCGGATTAAGGTTTTTTTTTATATGGTTCGAAAGAGAACTTCAAGAACTACAACTTTCATGAAGACCTTGAAGATAGATTCTATCGTTAGAAGGGTAGAAAATGGAATAGAAAATAGGCTAGGTGAAAAAATAGAAGAAGCAAAACAAAGAAGAAACAAAATACATAAGAAGATGACGTCATCACAGAAGAAATACAAAAGAAGATGACGTCATCACAGAAGAAATACAGAAGAAGATGACGTCATCACTGATGACGTCATCACAGAAGAAGCAAAACATAGAATAAGATGATGTCATCACAGAAGAAACACAGAAGAAGATGACGTCATCACAGAAGAAGCAAAACACAGAAGAAGCAAAATACAGAAGAAGCAAAACATAGAAGGAGCAAAACATAAAAGAAGCGAAAAGACAAAAGATACATCTTCCTTTACAAGGACCATAACTTTCATCCTAGAAGTCCAAAAATTTTATACTATATATCGTTGGAAAGCTAAAAAAAAAATCTACAACTTTCCAAAAGACAACTTTCTCTAATATAGCCTAGATCGATCCATAATTGCCCTCGAATTCAGAACATGAATTTACATTCATCCAATGTATTGCAACCAATTCTCAACTTCATGACAAATTTTGAGATTCTTAAAGACAGAATTTAAATTCGATGTCTTCATAACAAATGTAGCCATATGTTTCTAGTTTAATTCAAATAAGAATCATCTCATTTGGATAACTAGAGAAAAAGTTGTGGCTAAAAGACTAAAACGTACTCCGTGAGCAATTTCTAGATCAACCACCCATTTAGCTTCACAATCTTTCTTTAACACAACTCATACCAAGATCACCTTTTTCTACTTCATTTACTCCTCATTCTCAACTCCATTTCAAATCAATATCATTTATAAAGAAATTTATAGTCCATGACTAATCATGATTACTAATAACAGAACATGTACATATGTACATATACTTCATCAACTTACTACATAATTCAACTTCATTTTAGCTTTCATTGTACTTCTAACTCTCACCTTAGTTCTTTCCATTTCGAAATCTCTTATCCATTAAAAGCACCAAAGCAAAAATATGAATCTATCCACATTTCTCATTTATTAATTCTAGTCTTCTAAGAAAAGTTCGGGATCCAACATAATACCCTTAATAACTTCTTTTCCTTAATAACCGGATATATATTTGATTCTCCCAAGAATGCATATCTTAAATGAATCGGTAGCTATTTTAATTCAGGTTTTGGTGGGCTCACTATGGAAGGTAACAATTTAGGTTTAGGAGGGCCTAATTCTTCAATTTGGGGTCCATACCTAAAACCATTACCTTGCAATCTATATGCATAGTCCACTATCTCATCATCCAATTCATTCTCATCTATTCCTAAAGCTAGGCATGTTTCTAAGGCATCATCATACATCAATTTAGGAACATATTCAAATGTAAGAGAATTAATTACAACTATACCAATAGGGTATCGAATTGATCTATCAGCGAGTTGCAATGAAATTGTAGTTAGTTTGAGTTTACCAACTCCAAGCCTGTTATAGAGGTCACATAAGCATTGGAAAATGTTAGATTCATCAAAGTGACAAGGAATAGTGAAGCCCCTTGGATCCTTTAACTTAGGGGGTAGTTTATTCTGTAAGATAGAACTACACTCCTTAGTTAAGGCTACCGTAGCAAAATTATCAAGCTTCTTTTTGTTGGAGATGATTTCCTTCAAAAACTTGGTTTAAGCAGGCATTTTAGCAAGGGCTTCAACAAAAGGGATTTTGATTTGGATCTTCTTGAAAAGGTCGATGAATTTTTGAAATTTGGAATCATTATGCTTCTTCTTGACTCTCTGAGGGTATGGTATGGGTAGTACAAAGGAAAATTATGAAATTGGTAAAGACTCTTTTGTTAGTGTGGTTTCTTTTAGCTCTTCATTCTCACCCAAATTAACACTTTCAACATCCTTTGCTTCATTTTTTTTAACTTCCTTCTTTTTAGGAACTACACCTTCTACCACCTTACCACTTCGTAGAATGACTGTTGTACAATCTTGTTTCGGATTTACTTAGGTATTGCGAGGCAGCTTCCTTTTACCCCTTTCACTCACCTCTTTTGCCACTTAACTGATTTGCATCTCTAAATTTCTGATGGCAGCTTGGTTGGACTGAATGTTCTGCTCTATTCTATTCATGGCTTGAGAGCTAACTTGAGCACTTTAATCCATCTTACTCATAAGTTGAGTAAACTTATCTTCAAGCCTATCTACTTTTTTCTCCCAAGAGGAAAGGAATTGTTGTTGAATAGAAGATGAAGGAGGTGAATATTGCAGTTTCGGTTGTGCTTGGAACCTAAGTGGTCCCATTGGTTTTGCAGCCCCTGAATTTTTCCATGAAAAGTTCAGATGAAACTTCCAATCTTTATTGTAGGTGTTCGAGAAAGGATCAAATCTCTGACCTTGTCTACCATTGTTCACATAGTTCACCTCTTCCTCTATCATTGTTGCCTCAATGTTCATACAACCAGTTGATGTATGCCCAAATCTACCACAGAGAGTGCAAGGATCCCTACTAGACTTGTTGTTGTTCATCAACATATTCAACCTCTTATTGATCTCAGCAACTTGGTAGGCCATGTCGAGTTTAGACCCCACTTTATTAAGAGCCGTAGCTTTGCTCCTAGTCACCTTATAATGTGAATTCTCCGCCACTTTTTTGAAAATATTCCATAATTCTTGGGAATTCAGGTTACTAATATTCCCACCAGCGTTCAAGTCCACCAAAGTTTGATTGTGATCAATGAGACTATAGTAGAAGAACTAGGTTAACGAGTATGTATCGAATCCATAGTGGGGGCATTGGTTAATGACGGAAGAGTTTGAGCTGTCGCATAGAAATCTCTCATGAAGGCTAGAGCATCTTCACTTGGCATCCCATTAAAATATTCGATAGATGAATCTGCTTCAGCTCATAATTCCTTATTGGCGCAATCAATCGAATGCAGGAGGGGTTATTAATAATAAATGACATTTGATAATCTCGAATTCTTCTCACTGTATGATTAACAACAACTGGTTCAACTTAATTTCCTTCATGGAATTGTTCGTTCCCCATATCTTGTTCCTCATACAGAATCAGATTTTGATTATTGTTGGCCATCTCTATTCTTCTTTGGCCTTTGTTCCTTTTACAAGGCGTCTCCGGCAACGACGTCAAAAATTTAGTCGACACAATCTGCAAGTGTACAAAGTCATTCCTAGTACCTACAAATCGAGTATTCCAAGGTCGTCTCCCACAAGGACTAAGATACTCACTACTGAATTAATCCTAATTACTTGAACGAAAATGACAAGAAACTTAAAAGATGGTTGGATTTGAGTAGACACTAAAGATCGGAAATAAACAAGCAGGGGAAATTTGATGATTTAAACTTAGGGTTTTGGGGTTCACCAATTTAAGAGATTGATCAATAAATTATGGAATTGATTGAATGATAGGTTATAATAACAATCGAACAACTTTACTTATAAACCCTTTTAAAACATATAAGAATACCCAACTAGTTGATTACCATCTCTCAATGTGAAATCTAACTAGTCAAATTCATTAAGAACAAGCAACCATAAGTTATCACACTAGTTTAGACTATTTCTATATCTAAATCTAATATGTTTATCTTCCTAGTGCATAAATCATACTTCACCTCTTAGTTCATCATATGATTCCTAAGATTGCATTTATGCTGATCAAGCATAGAGATAACAGTGAAATGCAAGAGAGATAAACATAACCCAAGAACTTTCATTCAACACCAATCAATCCATAAAATACAAGTCCTTATCCCAAATAGGCTACATCCCTTACCCTAAATAGGGTTTAGTTCCAGAACATGATAATAGAATTCACACACATAAAGACAATCAACATCTAAGAAAGAGTAAAGAAAGAAGGTAGAGAGGACACAAAACAATTTTGCTTTCAATGATTGATTCCTTCCTCTTTTCTCCTCTTCGTTTCCTCTTTTGGGTGCCTCTTTATGTTACAACCTCGTTTTCAATGTCTAGCCCCTCTTTAGGTCTTAAAAATGAGTATTTATAGTATCATGGGTTCAAAGAAACTTAGTTTTTGCTAAATAGGGGAAGGCAGATCATTCTTGGGCTAACAAAGTTTGCTAAACGGATTTAATGTCCATTAGCGAACCTTCTTGGATTTTTGGAGTGAAGTTGGCTAGGTGATGTCCATTTAGCAGACCTTCTCAGGTCTATGGAGTGGAGTTGGCCAGGCGATGTTCGTTTAGCAGGCATACCCTAGGCCTCTACAAAATCGTGCCATATTGACCTTTTAAACGACATAATTTCTCCTTGAAGCTTTCATGGAAGTTGTAGAACTCGAAGTCCTCTTCGAAGGCATACTTGAATGACCTTAATCCGACATCCACAGTTAAAGTTATGCCTCATGCCCAAAATCTATCCATTTGTACGTATTAAGCAATAAAGTTGGAATGTGTGAGAAATAACCAAAGAAAGCTCTAAATTCACATCGACATAAGTCAAATGAGTTCTATTTCATCCCAAAATCATGTATGAATAATTTGACTTATCACCAATCCTCATTGGCACTTCCCTCCTTACACTATTTACTACCACACAGTCTCCTACTAGTAACGACACTCTAAGGTCATATCATAAGGGACTAACCTCCCCCGGAACTTTAGAGGCAAACTCTAAACAAATGTAAGAGTGTATAGATCCTAGGTCTACTAAACTTAAGCTTTAACATTAAATAATAAAAGTATACCAAAAATGGCATTGTTGGCTGCAGGTGCCTCCTCCCTCGTGATATGGTATATCCTCGCTTAAGTTTGACTCTGAGCTGAGGAGTCCCACCAGTACCCGTACCTACTGTTGGTCCACTTCTAACTCCTTTACCACCACCTTTGCTACTAATTCTACCCGAACCTCTGCCCAAACCAAAGGCATCACTCTGACCTTGTACTGTAATATCCTACCTCCTAAACTTATTAAGAGATTAAACTGTCACATGAGCTATTTCATTTACGAATTTACCAGATGCATTTCATTCATATGCATAATATTTGTATACACATATGAATCATGATTTAGAAAATATTGCAAGATAGTATATGCAATCAATTGACATATTTCGGGGTATGGAACGAAAATGAATGTGCATTCCCAATGTTTTGCATTTTGATTTACCAATAACATAAATTGATGGATTATAATTAGAAAATTGGGAATTTATCATTACAATTGAGTAAATTATGAGGTGATATGTGCATCTAGTCTAAGAAAAATGTTAAAGAGCAAGATAAATTGATACATGGGAATTTAGGTTGATTAGGCCTACAAATGATGACATGTGGCATTGGAAATAAGTGACAAATAGCTTAGTTAATTAGATGACAAGTGGCTTGAGTATATGAGGGGCCATTGATCCTCTAAATTTGTGACAATTGACACTTGAAGCTTTAGAATGGTAACATATGTAGCTTTACAAATGATTACATATATAGCCTTATAATTAGTGACATGTGTAGCCTTACAAGTAGTGACATATGTAGGCTTAAATGAGTAGCATGTGGAGCCTAAAGTAAGTGACACATGGACCAATAGAATAGTGATATATGGACCAATAAAAGGATAATAACACGTGGAGCCTAAAGTAAGTGACACATGGACCAATATAAGCATAACATACATACCCATAAAAGGCTGACATATGGACCAATAGAAGGATAACACATGTACCAATAAAAGGATGACACATAGACCAATGGAATGGTAACACATGAATTAATTTGACCTTCTTGAATTTTCTAAAGAAAATGGATAGAAAAGGCAACAAAAGTGAGAGTGGAGATCAGCCATAAGGTTAGAAGAGAGACAAAAATGAAAATGAGAAGAGAAGGGAAGAAAAAGTGGAAGAGAAGAGGAGAAGGAAAGAAGTTATCAAGGTAAAATGAAATTTTGGTTTCAATTTCATCTTTCTCTTTTGATTTGTCTTTAATATCCTTTGAGCACAAAATTGAAGAAACTCAAAGAATGAAAGTTATGGACATAAGTCTTAGCTTGACCTCTGTGAAAGTGGCTTGACAAAATAGTGACTAGAGCTTGAGTTATACTTATTTCCCTAATACTACCTGTGATAGACCCTTATGCAGGAACCTTGTATTAGTTTCTAATTTTTTAGGACCATAGAGTCCAAATTAGCGAAAGTATAAAACATAAAAAATGATTATTGATGTCTTATTAATGCTTCAGCGAAACGGTTTTAATAGGAGATGTATTGATAATGATTTATTGAGGGTTAAGTATTGGTTTCCAGTCTATTTCTTACCAAAAATATGACATAATTTGGATGGAGATTATATTTTAAAGGGAGATGTTGTTTATATAATTTTTGGATATATTAAGACTAATGGAAGTCTAGTTTTAGGAAGCATAAGGATCATGGCATTTGGATCTTTGTAGAGAGAGTTATGATTAAAAGAAGACAACTTGTTCATAAAGAAACATTAGGAAGAAAAGGATGTAAACATTGCACATAAGGTAAGGTTAGCTTGATGGTTAAGGAGACATTGAGCTGAACTAGAAAGTGAATTATTGACCTATTGGCATATGTTAAAATAACATTTATGATGATTGATTAGGGATGAATTTGGCTGTGGTGTTAGTATTGAATGTGTGTTGGTAATTTAATGAATGTATTGGTTATGTTATGTTCTGTTTTGATTTTGATGTTTGAAAGATCATAATTTATAAACTACCAAATGAATGATTTAAATTGGAAATAGAGATGAATTGATAAGGAATTGAAACATCTTTAAGGTATAATTGAGGTATAATTGATGAACTAGCTTGAAGGTGTCAAAAATTGAAAGAAAAATGGATGGAAAATGAAGGTGAACTTTTAGTTCAACCATCCCACGATCGTGGGAGTTGTATTGGTTCCTTCCCATAATCTTGGAAATGCTTGGTAGTGAGAAAGAATTGTGTTTTGTGTTCTGGTTGAATCATATAAGGATAAGGCACTATACATTGGTGTATTTAGACTTCATTGAGGCTTAAAATGAACTTTGTTTGATGATGAATCAATTGTTTAAATGTTTGATGATGAATCAATTGGTTATTAATTGATGTTATAATTTAAGGATTGGATTGTTTGATATTAATGCATATGAATTTGGGAAGTATGAGTTATTAATGGTATAAGGATGTTCCCTTGAATGCAAATGTGATTTAAAGTATATGAACAATTTGAATTATTTATAAATGAATGGGAATTGGGAAATTGTGTGAAAATAAACCATTAGAAAAGAATCGGTGATCATATGATTGATGAATTGAGAGTGATAAAACTTACTTAAGGTATAAACCTAATTTCAAACAAGTTATGTACAAGTTATAATGAATGAATGATCAAGACTTGCGAATAACGATATATACCCGGAATAGTCAATTGAGCATACATTGAACATGACATATATACATGTACATTAATGAATAACCATATGGTTGATCAACTTAGTAATATGTGAATTATGTGTGTATTGCATGATATAGAAACGCAAATACACTGACAGCATCCAGACATTGTTGGATCGTCAAGACAATAACTATTCTGGAGTATACTGTGAGTCAACATAGATGTGTAAACTCAATTATATGTGTGTTTCTATTTGAGTTATATGTGTAGTGAATTTATTTAAATGTTTCTAACTATGCTTGAATTATTCTTGATTAATTTTTATATATTAAATTGTCACTGGTATGATTGTGATAATTACGGACCATCAATTGTCCAACAAGATCATTATTTGGGACTGTATAAAAAGTGCTTAATGATTGTATGTGAATGTGGGAAAAATATGTACTCAACTAAATGTTGAATGCCGGACTTGGTTCCGAGGAATGTGATAAATGATTGTGTTCACTGGATGAAAGTGATTGCTAGCATATTATGTGAAATGACGCATGTCAGGACATTGATATGCATGATCAGATAAAAGAGTTGTGACCGAAGAGACCAAAGTGAGAAAGAAGCTTAAAGCTCATAAATGTGCACACAGAGCCACAGGTTTAACGATATAGGTATGGGATAGTATATGAAATGATTCTAGTATCCATAATGGATACAGGACAACATCTAAAATGAGCCCATAATCTGTAACGAATACAGGACAGTTAAATAGGTGCTTAGTCACAACAAAATAAAAAAGAAAGTGGAATTTCTTGTGCATTTGCATGCATAACTTTGCATATACCATGTGAATATTTGCAAGGAATGATTAAATTCAGTGGATATAAAGATATGTTATGTTTGTGTAAATGTTGATGATATGAATAAGATGAAATGAATAATTAGATTATCCTAAAATGATTATATGAAATGATCATATTCATAATGAGCTTGTTGAAATAATATGAATACTATGATCAGCACTAAATTATGAACGATATGATATATGGGATTTGATTTTGAATGATGTGAGATACTGATTGAACTATGTTATATACTTGTGATGTTTATGTCTGTTTAAATGAGTACATCGATGATGGTTCGCTTACTGAGTTCATAAACTCATCAACATTACAACGTTGATTTTCAGGTTCAGAGGAGACCAAGCTAGTCTAGTTGAAGTAACTTCTGCATTTGGATATGAGTTAGTGTCGGGATCAGTTATACCTACAAATGTCTTAATTATGTTATATCAAGAATTGTATCTTTCAATTATTGTATACATGTAATTTTAGAAATATAATGACATTTGAGACTGTATATGTTTGCAAATAAAAATGGAACAACATGATTATTGGAATGTTTTATGTTATGTGCGATGGATTAAAATGTAAAATGAATTGATTTAACCATCTTAACGTGCCATTTTCGTAGAGTATGTTCTCGAATATCCTTCGGTATGTCAGATATATACTCTATAGGAGTGGTATGTTACATGTACTATCTCCTCTACCTTCACTCCTGAACTTCTCCCTACTATCAGACAATTTCTCTATAAGTTCCCCTACACCATAAATATAATATGCCTGATTGATCCTAGTAGGTCCCCAGCATGGTCCTCTACGAAATCTCCCGCAAATAGCACACCTTTGAAATCCTCCAACTCCTATAGATCCTCTGAACCTCTAACTAGCCCCCTATCAGATCTAACTAATGATGCATTAGCAGTGCTATGTTGTTCTGAATCCCTGCCAGTCCTTCGATCTCATACCGGTAGATACTACTACTCCTGCTTGATATGCCATCGACGATTCCCTCTGCACCAATATGAGTAACTCCCCTCTTAATAGATCTTCTCCCCTCTCCTAGATGACTCTCTAATTGCCTCTTTAGCTCTATTCTCCTTTTACCTTGTTCTATTACATCCTCCACTCTAAATGCAATCTCTAGTAACTTTCTGAAATCAGAAGTAGCAACCCCAAACCTAAACCAATATATGTCCTTAGTCCTTGCTCAAATTAGTAACATCTATCTTCGGGATTTTTCATAGCCTCTAATGCATATTTAGACAAGGCTGCAAAGCGAGCCTCATAATCAGCCACTGACATCTCCTCTGTTTGAACCAAACTCATGAACTCCATCTTCTTTCGATCCTGATAAATCTATACGGTGTATTTATCTCTAAACTCTCTCTAGAACCCTTACCAAGTCATCTCTTGGGTCTCATAAGATCTCTTAACTGACTTCCAACAAGTCAGTTTATTGCCCTAGAATAAAGAAACGATGTATTGCAACCTTCTTTCCAAGGTACACTCCAGGCAATCTAAAATTATCTCTGTTTGCTCCCACCATGCTTAGTGACCTCAGGATCAGTAATACCTTGAAACTCTAGTACACCCATCTTATAGATTTGCTCATAATTATAACCCACCCCAGAATCACCTCGGGTTGGAGTTGTAGTAATAGCCTTTTACATCATCTGAAAAAACTGTATCATCTGTGGTGGGATTGGCACCTCTACTCCTACCCTATTTGCTTGAGCATCCCCCTAATCTGACACATTTGGAGCACAGATCAAACTTCCCAATTCCCCAGGTGACTTAGGGCTACCATTATCACCTTTTGAAGCCAACTTAGATAAGACAAGAACACATCTTAGTTTTTTTTTCACTCAATACGTCCTTAGAAATGTAAACCCTCTCTGATACCACCTAATATGACATTCCTAAAATTTCTTAAACTAAAATTAACCAAATAATTTCCAAAGCATACCATTAATCATCAAATTCCTCATTAGTTCCAAAAGAGAAGATTATTTGTCAAATACAAAATATTTTGTGCAACACAACTACCCAACCTATCACATTCAAAATATATAAATTCCAACAACTTTACACAAGTAATCTGTTGGCCTCACCTATTCTTCACTTTGTCTATCACGTGCACTAGGGTTATCGACAATCACTCGATCTCCTAAAAAAGGGTAGCAAGGGGTGAGTTGCCTACTCAATAAGGATATGCCCTTTAAAATCAAGTAACTCAAAAAATAATTATAAGACTTAGTCAACCGATTAAATCATACATATAATACATATATACACAATAACACTCAGTCTAATCCAAACAGTTAACAAACATCAAATGTTTTTATCAAATTATGATTTACACAAATATTAATTATAATTGCCACTTATGTTTTATTCCAATATTTAATTGAATTGCCTAGGCCTAACTTAACCTAGTGGGCTTACATCCAATGTTCTGCCGGCTCATCTTAACTTATCATAAAGTCTCACTAAGCGGAAACAAAATTAAATGTATAAATATTGGCAAAAGATACCTCAATTTCTTAATCTCTCTTGGTATCTCTGTACTACTTTAGTACTTAGCCATCGACACAGGATATCCTTGGGACTCAGGATATTTCAATACTCCTCTGATACCTAATCATCGATACAGGACATCCCCAAGACCTAGGATCCCTCGATATCTGCTCCATGAAGTCGCTCATCTCTAAACAACCTATCAATCAATGACTATCGGACGTAGCCTATCTTAGGCAAGCCACTGATTCTCAATTTTCACCAATTATTCACAACTTAGTATCCACCAGTCTTTATTTAATTAACACATTTCCGATCAACTTAACAAACAATACACCTCAGAAAACATAACAAAATATAAAAGTGAAACACCTTATACTACGATGTCGTTTGGTTCTACTTTTGTTTTTCTGTTGTAATTTCCAGTTTTCATTTTTAGTTTTTTGTTTATGTTTTTTCAAATAAAAACAAAAACTGTTTGGTTGTTAATGTTAATATAGTTATATTTTTATTACTAATAATAATTACATATTAGATCAAACTTAACGATAAATTATTTTTAAATAAATATATTTATTTAATCTCTTATATAATATTTATTAATAATTAGTAATAAAATTATGTTATTTTAATAAAAAAATAATTTAAAAATTAAAACGTTATTTATAAGTTAATGTTTATTTGAAATATATTTTAATTATTAAATCAACATTTATTTGAATATTTATATATTTTAAGTTTAATTATATTCATTAATAATTATTAAAATTTAATTACATATAATTTAATTATAAAATAAAATAAAATAAAATTAGTCATAATTTTTATTGATAATTAATTTTAATTTATTAAATATATAATCTTGAATTAAATTATTCATAATTTTTGTTAATAATTAAATAATATATATTTAAATAATAGTAAATCAGATCATGAAAAAAAACATAAACAAGAAACAAAAATCACTTTTTATAGTATTTATAATTTTTGAAAACTACAAGAAACCAAAACCAGAAATAGAAACTAAAAATTCAAACAAACAAGATCTTTTTTACTGAATTTGAAAACAAAAACGGAAACGGAAACAAACACCCCCTACATTAATTATTTGAAATTAAAGTAATTATAATTCATGAATGTACTTATTAATCATTAATTAAATTAATGACTAATTCAAAATATAAATTGTTAATAACAAAATGGTACTCTATTTTAAGAGTAAAGTCAAAGGTTATCTTTACCTCTATTTAGGACTGAACTAATTTATAGTCCAATTTACTCCTTATTCGGACCATCGAACTTAAAATTAACAAGATTTTATTAAACTCTTTTACAAAAAATCTCTAACTCAATTACACTTAATAATCCAACATTATTCTTTTTTAATTTATTCTTAATTATAAAAATAATATCCTCACTAACCTAACCACTATAATTACTAAAATACCCTTAACTAATTAAAAACTCCATTTTACCCTCATTCATTTGAATTAATACTAAAAATGCCCTTCATGCAAGTAAATTCTATATTTACCCTTCACTTTCTATATTTCCTATTCTGCCCTTATTTGCAATTTAAATTTTCAAAACAGTGTCATCAACTTCACCTTTCCACTTCTCCCATCTCCTCTTCTTTTATCATTTTCTAGCCACATTTTATTTATTTTATCCCTTCATGCAACTTTAATTATTGCCCCAATTAACCACAACATGCAAATCAACTATAAATTAGTGTAGGATGATAAAATAAAAAAACCACAAAATTGCAGCTGAAATTTACCTTAGTTTGAGGGATTTTAAAGTTGTTAAACTCCACAGCTTTCTCTAAATTTTCTATAAAACAAACAAAATGAGGGAACCTATAAGAAAGTGTTACATGCAGAATAAAGTGGTGCATTTTGACACACTCACTAGCTGGAATAGTAGAGAGAAAAGCAAAGAAGAGGAGGACTTCTTTGGTGTTCTTCTAACTTTTCTCTAGTTGATGACTTAGCTATATACTCTTCATTTTAATGGTTTTATGGGTTGGGCTATTGGGTTTGTTTTATGTTTAATGAATGGGCTTTACATTATGACTTTAACGATGGTCAAAGTCAAAATTGAATAGAATCGATGGATTTATAATTCTTATTGATTAGATATATAATATCAATACTACTAATTAGAAAATTAATTTTAATGACGAATTAATTTTCTAATAATTAAAATTTTGAAAATCTTATTATTAATTTTAATAATTTGATTAATTTCACAAAATCAAGCAACTTTTTCAAAAAAGAGAGTAAAATTTTAAATATAATTTACCTTTTTATAACAATAGAGAAGTATGGGTGAGAGCTCAAAATCTCCCAATTAGCTAACTATAAAACAAATTAAAACAAAAACGATTGGCTAGTTATATATTTTTATTCATATCTAAACCAATGATTGATGTCAATTGCCCTCCATATTTGTCCTTCAAGTGACAACTATAAACATATATTATAGCATTCTAAGTAATCGACCTCTTTTATAAATATTTAAGCATATGGAATCAAATAATTCTCTTATATATTTGGTTTAAAATAACTACTTGAGTTATACTTCAATATAGATAAACTATAACTTTTCAATTTCTTAAATTGATTGATGCCCTCAATTTTCAATAGCTTTAATGCAAAATTAGTCTCCCTTTACACTTTTTCATTTATAATCTCAATACTAAAGTCTCTTAAAAGTGTAAGCTTATTAATAACTTACATAGGGCTATGGTTACCAAATCTCTATCAACATATTATCTAAACCCTATAAACCTTCTCCACTAATATGTCCCTACCTAATCCCCATGTTTAGCCTATTGGTTTTCAATCTTAGTTTGAATATTTCACCCTCCACTCATTTCTCCTCCCCTCATCTTTTTCCTTGTTCTTTTATTCTTACCTGCAATCTTCAACCTCTAAACCATCATAATTATGTTCTTTAGCTTTCTCTATCTTCAAGGGATATTTTGGTCATCATATTCTATAATTTGTTCGAGCTTGGTCAATATCCTCGTTGATATCCTTGAACTTTCCCTTTTTAAGTATACTAACAATCATCAGTCATGTCTCCTCTCCTATCCAATATTGAATTCCCTCCTTTTCCCTCAAAAGATGCTGAGGGTCCTTTTCCAAATGTTCCTAAGGATGCTTCTGCTCAACAACAACAAGAAGTTAAGAAAATATAGAAACAAGTAATAAGGGAAGGTCAAGATTGTACCTTACATTATTGCCCTTCAAAACAGAAAGATGACAGATTATTGGTTTCCCTGAATAGGATTTTCTCTAATCTGGTGCGAAAAATTGGGGGGCTTCCTTGATTGGCTTCTTCTAAGAAAATGGGCTTGCACTTCTAGTTATTAAAAATGGGCCCAAACAATATGGAAGAATAAAGGTTTATTTTGAAGTTCTCATAGTTGAAGAAAATATGTTGTTTTTTACCTTTACCTTAAAAAATTCAACAATGAAAGTTGTGGAGGAGGGCCTCTGGCATATCTTGAACCAACCTTTATTTCTTTAACCATGGAGACCAGGGTTTCAAGCAGATTCTATCAAAAACCAAGTTGTTCCTATATGGGTGCATCTAAATAATGTTTCACTTGAATACCGGACTACCAACATCCTTAACATGATAGCTAGCTACTTGAGAATTGCTATTTGTATGGATGATAACATTGTAAAAAGGAAAAGGGTTGGAAACACAAGGTTGTGTGTAAACATGGAGTTGATGAAAAATATGCCAAAGAGCATACTAGTCTTGAGATTGGGAGCAAATGGAACTCTCTTTGAGGAAAATGTTTATATTATATACCAATGGAAGCCATCTCTGAAATCTTAAGGAAAAAGGTGGATACCTATGGTAAGAAGTCCTTGAGAGGAGGTTATTAAGAACTTATAGGCTTGGAGGAGCATATAGGTCACTAGTATATAATAAAAGAACCAAACCAAAATATTGTGTTGGAGTAAAACTTAGAATCAGTGATTAATGCATAGGCTGTAATCTCTGTATCTTTAACTAGAAATATTCAACTAGTCACTTTTGTTGAGAATGGGAAAATAACAAAGCTTCAGAACAATTGAATTCTTTTGTAAGGTTAACTAAAAGTGGATCCCTAGACATCTTCTCCTTATCTATAATAGGAAATGATCCAAGAACATCCTTTAATTTTGTGGTTACAAGGAAAGCAAGTAGGAGCAGGAAAAAGAAAGGCTCTAAATCAAATATACTTTCTTATGTCTTAGTTTATATGGAATGTTAAAGGTATCAATTGCCTTAAAAGCTTTTGGCTTTGAGTTATTTTGTCTATCAAGAGAAGCCATGCTTATTTTATCTTTTGGAAACTAAGATAGAGCTGAAAATAGTTTGAAGTTAAGTAAATTAGGTATAATAAGGTACAATCTTGACCTTCCCTTATTACTTATTTCTGTATTTTTTTTAACTTCTTGTTGTTGTTGAGTAGGAGCATGTCTCCTCCCTTGTCCTATAATGAATTCCCTCTTTTTCCCTTAAAAGGTGCTAAGGTTCCTTTTCCAAAATGTTCTTAAAGATGCTTCTACTCAACAACAATAAGAAGTTAAGAAAATATATAAATAAGTAATAAGGGAAGGTCAAGATTGTACCTTACATTATTACCCTTCTAAACAAAAAGATGACAGATTATTGGTTTCCCTGAACTGGATTTTCTTTAATCTGATGCGAAAACTTGGGAGGCTTCCTTGATTGGATTCTTCTAGAAAAGGAGACCTGCATTTCTAGTTATTAAAAAATGGGTCCAAACAATATGGAAGAATAAAGGTTTATTTGAAGTACACATAGTTGAGGAAAATATGTTATTTTTTACCTTTACCTCTAAAAATTCCGTAAAGAAAGCTATGGAGGAGGGCCTTTGGCATGTCTTGAACTAACCTTTATTTCTTCAACCATAGAGACCAAGGTTTCAAGCGATTCTGTCAAAAACCAAGTTATTCTTATGTGGGTGCATCTACATAATATTTCACTTGAATACTGAACTACCAACGGCCTTAACATGATAGCTAGCTACTTGAGAATTGCTCTTTGTATGGATGATAGCACTGTAAAAAGAAAAAGGAAATGCAAGGTTCTGTGTAAACATGGAGTTAATGAAAAATATGCCAAAGAATATACTAGTCATGAGATTGGGAGCAAATGGAACCCTCTTTAAGGAAAATGTTTATGTTATATACCAATGGAAGCCATATCTGAACTCTTAAGGAAAAAAGTGGATACCTATGTGTAAGAAGTTCTTGAAACGAGTTTATTAAGAACTTATGGGATTGGAGGAGCATATAGGTCATATGTAGATAATAAAAGAGTTAAACCAAAAGATTATGTTGGAGTAAAACTTAGAGTCAGCAAATAATGCACAGGCTATAATCTATGTATTTTTAACTAGAAATATTCAATTAGTCACTTTTGTTGAGAATGGGAAAAATAATGAAGCTTCATAAACAATTGAATTCTCCTATAAGGTTAACTAAAAGTATCCCTAGATACCTCCTCCTTATCTATAATAGGAAATGATCCAGGAACATCCTTTAAGTTTTTGGTTACAAGGAAAGCAAGTAGGAGCAGGAAAAAGAAAGGCTCCAAATCAAATATACTTTCTTATGTCTTAGTTTATATGGAATGTTAGAGGTATCAATTGCCCTATGAAGTTTTTAGATTTGAGGTATTTTGTCTATCAAGAGAAGTCATGCTTATTTTCTCTTTTGAAAACTAAGATGGAGCTGAAAATATTTTAAAGTTAAGTATATTAGGTATAAATTAGAAATTTTTTACTAACCATCATGAACATGCTTTGGGAAGAAGCATATTGGTTTTAATCTTGACCTTATTGAAGTTGATGTCTTGGAAGTGGAAATGCAAGTGACGCATATGAGAAAGCACTTCAAACTAGAGGATGTGTACATCTTCTCCTTCTTTGTATATGGATATAATTATACTTACCAAAAGTAAGGAATTACTAAAGAGTTTGCTAGATTTCCATAGTAGAGTGGTTGGTCCTCGGGTTATCAACGATGATTTTAACTTAACCCTTTTCATAATTGAAGTTGAAGGCTTCTAAGGAACTATTCATCAGATTTTAAGGATTATGTGAAGACATTGAGCCTAACTAATCTTAAATACCAATGTCACATTCTATATGGAATAATAAATAGGCAAAGGACTAGTCTATAAGAAAAATGTTATGTCTCATTCTTAGGCCCTCTCTTATCTAATCACAATCTAACCAAGATAAAATGTATGTTTCTAAAACATATTATTGGACATCCCTTCAGATTTAACAATTTTTTGGTAGATTTGAAAGGGTTTTAGGAGGTTGATAAGGTAGGAATATTGAAGGAAATGTATGGTACTAAACACTATATATGTGTTCAGATGCTAAAAGGAATAAAGGAGGAAAATAAAAATCTAAATTTTACGAGAGGATCCTCTACTGTAAAAGCTACTGTCAGAGCTAAAATGGATCTAATTAAAATTCAAGGGCAACTTTCTAATAACCCTTGGGGACCCTTCATTATTGACCACAGAGAAAGACAAATGAGACAATTTCCTCTGGGCTGTTAAGAATCATGAAAACATATTGGAGCAGAGAAAAAAGTTAAAATGGTTGAAGGAAGTTGGTAAATGCTTTAAGTTCTTCTTCAACTTATTCATGGGTAGGAAAAACAACAATATAATTGTTTAATTCATGCAGAAAATGGCAGACTCCTAAAGTATTAGGATCAGATCTTAAAAGAGGTAGGGAATAATTTAATAGATTCTATGGTCAATCTCTAAAAACTACAAGTACCTCTCAGTTCCTAAGCTTATTCATCTCAAAGAAGTTATCTAAAAAGAGGCTTTTAATCTAGTCAGACCCATAAAAGATACTGAGATTGAAAATATGATCTTCTAAATGAATCCCGACAAAGCTCTAGGACCTGATGACCTTAATAGATTTTTCTTCCAAAAAGCAGTGGGAGATATTGAAATAATTGTTGAGCGAGCTATAAATGAATCCTTCACTAATGGTGTATTCCTAAAAGAGATCAACAAAACCTTATTATGATTAATTCCTAGGGCATATAAACCTAATTCCTTTGAAGAGTTCAGGCCTATTGCTTATTCTAAGTTTATATATAGGTGATCTCTAAAATTATAACAAACAGGCTTAAGATTGTTTTAGAAATACTGGTTAGTAATAACAAAATTGCATTCATACAAGGAAGGATAATAAGGGATAATATCTCTATTTTTCATTAAATTTTGAGAGGGTACCAAAAATAGGAATTCATCACCAAACTATGCATTCAAATTTAACTTAAAGAAGGCCTTTAACTGTGTGGAGTGGAGGTTTATTCTTATAGTGATAGAGGTGATAGGATTCCTTTCTAGTGTCATTAATTGGGAGGAGACATGTATAACCACCAATTCCTATTTTTTATCACTGAATAGGGTACCAATGAGATTATTCAAAAAAGCAAGAGGGCTTAAACAAGGTGACCCTATGTCTATATATTTGATTATCGTTTTTATGGGGCTGTAACTCTATTATTGCACTATATTGTGAAGAAGGAAAAGGGATTCAAATTTCATAGCAAATGCAATAAGGTAACCCTAATCCATCTATGTTTTGTTGATGATTTGTTGCTCTTTTTAAAGATCATCCTAATTCAATTAAGATCCCAATGTCCTCTTTAAAGCAATTTGGAAAATGTTAGGATTAGTAATCAATCTGGCAAAGAGTTTGTATTGGCTAATAGTGCAGATGTTTAAGAAAGTGAGATAATTGCAATCTCTTTTATCAAAAGGAAACTATCTCAACTGTGCTATCTAGACCTTCCTAACACTATAAGAATGATTCAATTTCATAAATGTTATCCTCTAGTGGAAAGAATATAATAGAGATTAAGCTTTTAGACTAATAGATTTTTATCTTTTGGGGGAAGACTTCAACTAATTAAATATGTGCTTAATTCTTACAAGTCTACTGATCTGCTATTATTTTCCTTGCTAAAGGTGTAGTAAAGTAAATTGAAAAGTTAATGCGAAGATTCTTATAGGGAAAGCATAACTTAGAAGGAAGGTTAATGAAAGTAACGTGGGATGAGGCATGTAAGTCCAAAAAAATGGGAGCCTAGGGATATTTCCTATCACCACTACCAACAAAATGTAGATGCTGAAAAAGCTTTGGTACATTCTACACAATAAGGATACTTTATGGATTAAATGGGTTACTCATATAATCTCAAATGGAAATCATTGTGGTCCATTTCTTCTAAGGACTCACAATCTTGGTTTATTAACAATCTGATGAGGCTAAAGGAAACTATAAAGCCAATAGTGAATTGTAAAGTGGGTAATGGAAAGAAACTTGTTATGATAATTGGATGAGTCATGGTCCATTAATTAGATTTCCTATAGCAGTATAATGCTGGAGCAATCTCCCCCAAAAACCAAAGTTTTTACAGTTATTTTTGGTAATAAATAGAAGGAATTTTCAAATCAGGAGATGGTCAATGCTCCCAATTATACTCATATTTGTAGGGTTGAGGAATTCTAATTTTGGTTGAACCAACCCCTTAATTCCTTTTCTGACAAGGGATGCAGAGAGTGGATAGCTCAGGGACAATCTAACACAGTAGATTGGTATCTTATAATCTAGTATTATAACTTTAGACCTAGCATCTTTGGTTTATTATGGTCGGCCATAATGAATAAAATGGTCACGATGGATAAACTACAAATTTTAACTCTAGAAAACAAATGTCTCCTATGCAGGGATGATTGTGAAACTAGAGATCACCGCTTTTTACAATGCAATTTTGTAGAAAATCTATGGAAAAGAGAGGAATAGGAGAATTTTCAAAGGCAAAGTTCAATCTAATTAGGAAGTGATGAACTCCCTGGTCATGATGATAAGATAATTGATTTTTCTCTCCAATGAACTTACTAATTGACGTGAGAGTATCGACGGAGCATAGAATCTGGTATACTACTAACAGATACACAAACCTAAACATGCAAAGCTAAATCGCAGTAGGAGAACAATAGCTTAAGCAATTACCTAAAAGATGAAGTCGTCCCCTAACTACTTTGATGAAGTTGTCCCATTAGAAGCCTAGGAGAAGCACCATCTGTATCATTTGAGATATTGATGAAGTACACGAGGTTAATCAAGAATGATAATACAAGAGGGTTATGCAAGAGTTCTTTTTTCACAATAATAACCTAAGTTTATCCAATTGCTTTTGATAGAGCCTGTGTCTAATGACTCGTAGATAACTTGTTTCAGTTATTAGATGAGAGTAACTTGTCTATGTAAGAGTTACTGAAGTTTACCTTTAGCTCCTCTCACAAAGTATAAGAATTTCCAATTGGCCTTTAATATATTTTAATTTTTCAACAAAAAAAACTTACACTGGGCTATCTAAATGTATTACCTAATCAAAACTCTTTTGAACATCATATTAGACTAAAACTTATCTAAATGCATTAAATAAATCAAGTAGCATACTAAGCTTTAAATCAATTGACCTCATTATATCAATATCCATATTAAATTATGAGAACTTTGGCATTCTTCTCCCTTCTTCATCTTAACTATCATCCATACTCCTAAACTTATTTGAATCTTCATATGATGAATTTGTTTGCATTTCTATAATATTATTTGTTGGGACATCTTATGCATCATCATAAAGAAACCTCTAAACTTATTTATCAACTTATTTTTTTATTTTTTTTGGGTAAATCAAAACTTTATAAAGAAGAAAAAGTAATGTACAAACAAGAGCTACCGAAGGTAATCTCAAAACACGCCAAAACAAAATAAGATGACATGTACCTAACCACCCTGCCAGCAATCGCCCCTAATCAGGATTTAACTCATAACCTGCCAAAATAGAAAGTGACAAGATCGAGCTCAAACCAAATACCACAATTGTCCAGTTTTACGCCAAGCAATAACACACCAACACTACTATCACATTATATCAACAGATACCAAAATACACTAGTTAAACCACAAACCAATCCCATAGACAATCACCGCTGCATCCAATCTTGCTAATCTGTATGCATTGTCGCAGTTAATGCCCACAGCAGCTGCCATAGGTAATGGTTAACAGTGCAGAAACCATTGCCTAGCAAAAAACTCCATGGAATCCGAATTGCATGGAGTTACCTTAATATATTGGTTCTTCAAAATTATTTTTATCTACATTATTTGTGATTGTATGAGCCTCACCAAAAGCAGTTTGTTCACACTTTACAACCCGTTCACCTTCTCTAACAATGCAAACAACTTAATTCACTTAATTTAGAAGCAGTATGTTCACCATTTATAATCTCATAGTCAACTTGTTCATCCTCTATTAAGCATCTTTTGTTATATTTCAATAAGGGATATTCAACATTATTCATAAATACCTCCATAAGCTTATCCTCTTTTTAATTAAATTAATCATGTCGATGATGTGCCCCTTATTAAGAACAAGTAAGAAACGTGATTTGTAGCGGAACATTTCGCTTACGGACTTTCAACGAGATCATATGTGTGTCGTTTTTCTGTTTGTTCTTTTTTGTATTTTAGTAGTTAACTCGTATCTTTACAGCTTACAAGAAAGCACTCTCTTGTAAATCAACAAACCAATGCGGGATCATATATTTTTATTTAACAGAAATAAACTATATAATAAGAGCTAATATCATGAATGTAATAAAGATGGAAACTTGATAAGTCACTGGCGAGGCTTACTCCTTATCTCCTTTTCTTTGATGATGTTAAGAAAATGGGAATAGCTTCCAGGGATTTGAAAAGAACTAGTGGGAGCAGAAGGATGTTGTTATGGTATTAAGAGTGACTCAAGGCCATGGCCTTTCATGACTTGAGTAATGCCTTTATCACGGAATTGCTCTGCTTTCGTCGACCTAAAGCCTTTTCCTGTAAGATGGACTGTTGCTCTGATCTTACTGCAGTTGTGAGTCGTAGCGTCCAACAAGAGAGATAAGCAAACAGAGACACACTGGCAGAACATGGTTTCAGCTCCCCCACTTTTGAGTTGGAACTTTCAGGTAGATGGGTGAGGAAGAAACAAATACTGTTGGAATTGGCACAACAGAATGAAAAGCTTGTTACAATTGTAGTAGGGTTTTAAATAACATAAACCATTCCGAACCTCCAAAAAAAAAAAAAGACAAAGATGGTAAGACGCATAGAGATGAAAGACAAACAAGAGATGAGATCACCCCTAATAGGCATTGCCTGGTCATGCTCTCTGGAATGGCTAAACTCAGAGGTATATTTTCTTCCCACATTCACATGCTAAAAGTTTTACAAGGACCAATATCCATAAATTAAATTCTTTCTTCAAAAATCAACAATAAAGCCTTCACAAGCAAAGTCAAATGTACAAATGCAATGTCAAAACCTTGGGTGCCATCTTTAGCCCCTCCCAGCATTACCATGTCGATGATTTCTGAAGCAGCTAAGTAGTGCCTGTGCCTGCAAGCCAGAAGGAAGAGTATACTTCTTTTTCAAGCAGAAAATAAAGGAATTGCAGAAAGAGCAATGTCAATTATGTCAATTATATACCTTTTCTTTGGCCCTTGGGGTGCCAGATTGCGACAAAGCCACCAATGGTGGGACAGCACCTTCTTGGAGCACCATATTGCAAAACCGACTATTCGTGGTACAGAGCTGCAAAAGAGCAGCAGCTGCATTTTCTTTCCCCCTTCCAGAACCCAACTCAACAACCTCAACAAGAACTTGGATCCCGCCCTCCTGACTGATAGCTGTCTTTCCCTCAGGAATCGTAGCAAGATTTGCCAAAACTGCTACTGCCTTGTCAACCAGCCCAGCCGTTGGATCCATCAACTCTACAAGATGCCTTACAGCCCCAGCCTGCACAATACGGGCCTTGTTCTCATGAAATATCGATAAATTAAATAAAGCTGTGGCTGCATCCTTTTTACCCCTTGGAGTCCCATTACCAAGTAAATCAACCAGTGGCCCTATTGCCCCAGCGTTTCCAATTCTGACCTTATTTTCCTCAATCACAGAGAGGCTGAAGAGTGTAGCAGCTGCATTCTCCTTAGCCTCAGGACTTCCTGTTTTAAGCACATCGATCAGGGGCTCAATAGCTCTAGCATTAGCAATTACAGCTTTATTGTTGTCATTAATCGATAAGTTAAGAAGTGCAGTAACAGCATTTTCCTGAATCTTCGTGTCTGTTGACCACAGTAAATCAACCAGTAAGCTAATAGCCCCACAATTTGCTATTACAATTCGATTGTCCATGTTGTGCTTAGCAAGCAGCCTGATTTCAGCAGTTGCATCTCTTTGCGTATCAACTGAAGTGCTTTTCAAGTCCTCAACAAGGTTCCTAACTTGAGTTTCGATGCCAGAGAGGTCAGCTCTTGTTTCAATGGTGGGAGAAGAAACTATCCTTGGTACAAGCCTATCAGATGGTCGGCGCCAGATTGTTGGGTTTCGAGATCGTGTCTCAACCAAACGAAGTGGGAAATCAGGCTCCCTGCCAGGGATGCTAGGGGCAGTAGCAGCTCGTGGCTCTGCTTTAACCTCCCCTGACGTGTCACTGCTGTGAGAAGATAGATGGTTTGATACCTCAGAAGATCCATTATCATCACCTTCTGCTCCAGGAAAATTTGTAGATGGTGATGCTGAGCTGCTTCTCGTATGAGTTGGTTCATCCTGTCTGACAAAACTCTGGCCTTCTTTTCTAGATGGTGATACTGAAGGGTGATCAATTGAATCCTGATTCCGTTCTTCCAAAGTAGCTGGCCTTTCATAAGAATGTGAAAGTGATAATTGTGCAATTTCTGATGCCAGCCCATTTTCCACCACACCTGATAAGGAACCTTCAGAAATAGATCGGGGATGCCGAGGAGAAGTTCCCTCTTGATGACTTCCACCGGAGGAAATCATGTTCTTACCTGGTGAGCCTGTTGAACAAGTCGACTCAGGCGACATAGGTTGGTTACCCCTAAAATGAGGAAAAGCATGCAGGTTTAGACCAGATTCCGCATGCACAGGAAGAGGTGACAGCTGGCTGAAATTCAGAGACTTCACAGGATCAGGCAACATTACATTGTTTAACTCACACCAATTAGCAATAAGGGCTTTCACAGTGTAATTAGGTATGAGATTTGTGTGGGCAAGATTCTGTCGCGTCTTAGGACACACAGTAAACCCAAGATCAATCCAACTCTTTATGAATGCCCGTTCATAGGTTTGCCCCGATGCCACAATCACTGGATCTGTCATCAACTCAAGAGAAAGGGGACAGCAGAAATCGTTCGGTATTGGCACTGGACTACTGGTCTGAGATTGTTTAATCAGAACAAGGTGATCATGCATGCAGGTTACAAGAGCAATCATTTGCTCAATTATTTCTGCTTCGCCAATTTTTTCAGCTTGTTCAGCAATTTCCTTCAACTTCTCAAGGGTCGCTGCTTCAATCAAAATATCCTGGTTGGACTTCAAGCTCAAGCTCTCAGCAATTTTCACCAGGATCTCTGAACTGTTTTCAACACCATTTGTTTGCTCCTTTACAGCTTCTTTAAGGGTGGATGCTGTTTGTTCATACCCCATATGCTTAATTTTCTGAACGCAAAACTGCAATCAGCCATTTAAGTTGTTAGAAATTGCAAGAGAATTTATCTTGCACAACTTCTTAGCTTAGCAACTACTACCTAAAATCCAGCCCTTGGAGTTTCGCTACTTTAACCACTGAGATGGAGTTTTGTCCATCTCTGTCACCCATGGAATGGGCAGTTTATGCTCCACCTTTACAGAAATTCCAACGATCTTATGATAAGATTTACATAGGAAATTACCTCAAGAGATGATGAACCTAGCTCATCTGGGAGATGATCATGGGACACCTTCAATCGATCAAAAATGTCTAGGCCTGAAGTCCGAAGCTTGGTTAACAAGGATCCAATTTGCAGAACCTAGTCAAAAGATGAAGACAAAATGGAAAGCTAATAAGCAATGGTAAATTCTCCTTAAAAAGATCACATGCATCAAAAGTAACTTTCAAGTCTCTTTTCAGCTCCTCAAAAAGCATATATCCGAGAGAGAAGCAATATAAATTTCTTATCCATGCAGGAATCGGTATGGAGGGCAAAGACTTAACTTTATTGGAACAATACCAAAAGAAAAGAGAAAAATAAGTTTTTAATCCAAAAAAGTAGAAAAGAAAGAAGTCTTTTGGAAAAGAAATGGGGTAGAATTGTTGATGCATTCTGAAACAAAAGAGGGAAACTTCGTCATTCTGACAAGATAATTATCACAGAAAGAGTCCATGGATATAAATACTAGAATAGGTATTAAAAGACAGAAGAATCGTTTTATCAGCAAACCAATAGATGTTTAGGCAGTATCTCCTTTAGTCCTATCCACCGAGCATGGTATGACAAATAAGAATGACAGAGGCTTTAATTTGCAATTAAAAGCCAGGTAAAACTGAAGCTTTTATTTGGTCCACGTTAATAACACCTACCACTAGTTCATAACAGTATTTTTCTTAACGAAGTCCCAAAGTTGAATGGAACCACCTCCGTCTGACAAACTAAAAGACCCACACGAAATTCCCAATATTATACAATAATCATAAAATCCTACTGCAGAAATAAATTTGAGATACTCATAACTACCAACTCCTCAACTATTAACCAAGAACCTAGTATCAGTTTACCGTTCCTTTAGAAATTTCCATTCCCTCGCCAGTGCCTCTCCACTGACCCCTTTGGTTTACAGCTTTGTTTTCAGCATCATATTCCATTAAACCACCATTATTAGCATCAGATATGTCCAACTACCATTAATTAAGGTACTAATTTAGAAGTAAAGACTGGTAAACTGTAAAGACAAAATGATCAATTTTTTCTTTTAACAGCTTCCCAAGACGTTAGGGAAGAAAGGAAAGACTATTTGTATGCTAGAAGTTGTAGCTTCCCCTCTAAGCTACACATTTTAAGTATTAAGCAACCAAATTGTCCCTTACCATGCATCATATGAAAATATGTCAAATCTTATGATTTTGCACATTGGAGAACATGCTAGTTTTGAGAAATTTGAGAAAAGATGCTAATTTTTAGGATGCATATCCATATTATCTGCATATGAAAAGGCATGTACATCAACAGAACCTGGATTACTAGCAAAAATGCCACTGAAACAGTGCAAGATTAAGAAATTTCTGATTAAGATACGTTATCTGTTTAAATCAACAAAGAAGTAACTCACAAAATAAAGTTTGCTTGATAATGGTTGCCAATTTTCAAACAGTTCCCTCAATTCGTCAACAGATTCACCCAATTCCTGAAATGCCTTATTGAGTACTTCATCAGAAGCTATTTCAGAATCAACAATTGCATCAAGTATTGGCTTTAGAAGCTTCAGAATCTCTTCAGCCTTCCAGTAAAGCCTCTGCACTGGATCCAAGTTTATGCTGTCCAAAGATGACAATTGTAGAAATGAAGAGATGCTATTGAGAAGGGCTTTTAACAGTGATAGCTCCATGACACCTGCATCAAGAAAAAATCAGTCACAGATTGTTAGAGAGTAAATGGCGAAAATGGTTTTATTCGATATAGAAGCAAGGATTACAGGACAAAGGACTGCAAGTACTCAAAAGTATATTGCCCAGCTATTCAAGCTTTTACAAAATAATTCTCAAGACATCCCTGCACTAGTGCCTAGTTCTTTTTATATATATTATTCGCCATCATTATTACATTGTATCCAGATCCTGAAGTTAAGCAATTGACCTTCCCTTATTCCTCCTTGAATACGTAAGAAGTGGTCTGTCCAGTGAACCATAATTGTTGACTGATTTTGTTTCCTTAACAGTAGTTTCCGAAACACGGATAAAGAAAAATGGAAGACTATTGCTATCAGAAATGAGAAGAAGATCTTTGCAAAACCTGATTATAGTTGCAATTCAACTAATAATTATCTGCAGACTATGCAGCAGGCATCTCCATATTCAATTTAATAGACAGCTTATACAACAGGAAAACTGACATTCAATACAAAGATATGCTTTAACTATTGAATTTTTATTAATTTGTACTAAACATCTGAAGGAGTTTTGCAATGACAGCAGCAAATCAGAGACGATAGATTACAGACAAAGACTGTAGACATTGCCACAAATATTATTTTGATCCTCTTTGGCAAAATATCCAAGACAAAAATATGACATATAATTTGGTATTTATTAAAAGAAAATTAATAAACAAATGTCAAATGGAGTAAATAAAATAAAAATTTGTGACAAGGAATTAAGCCAAATCACTAATGCTTCAAATACAGACTCAAAATTGAAGCCTCCAAAAATCATTGCACCATCTTTTCTTTCACCACTCTAGATCCAGATTTTTGGGAGCAAAACAAAGTTGGGTTTTCTCAATCACGTTCAAAGTAATGGATATAGCCACATGATAAAGAAGAGTATGAGCTGTACCTTTTTCACCAAATTCCTAAAATCCCTGCACCTCTAAAATGTCCCACATTAACAATACTGAAATCTGTCACAAAGAAATCTCTTTTTTCCACCTTCACCAAACCTTCTAAAAGCCTTTTCCCAATTAGAAATACCCTGTAGAGAACCAAAAAGTTAAAGGTATCATCTCATAAGCTTCTTGATATGCATAATTGGAAAATAACAAATTCTACAACTAAATCCTTTGCAGAAAAGCTAAAAACAGAGTGCATAAACGAGCAGGCTGCATATGTTCGTTACTGGCAAGGGTCACATACCACAATGATCTTTCTAAAAGTTGCTACATAATGAAGAAGATAGAAACAGTGTGACCCACTTTTGTGAAGGTTTATCAACATGGCAAAATGAAAAATGAGAAATTGGAATAGCCATCTGTCCAAAATTAATAATAAGTATCCAGTACTTTCCAAGGCGGACATCTCTCCACAAATAGAGACAATTAGCCAGAAGTCTCATGGTTTTAACAGGAAATCTGCAGTGCAAGTCATGATTTCCACTTTAATCTGGAATGTTGTTATATTCTTCTGTCATACCGTAAGGAATTTTCTGCTGATACACAGGCACACCACCACACTGAGGGAATTTGTTCCACTACCAAAGGAAATGGTCCCGCCATTTTAAAATCTTAAATCACATAGCAAATAAAAATGATCTATCCACTTTTAAACTCACCTTCATCACAATCTTCCCTCTTGGGTCGGCAATGAATAGGCATGTTGTATCAGTTTACCAATGCATAATTTCACACTAAATCTGTTATGTCCTTTACAACCTCCAGGAACAATCACAAGACTGCAATGAAATTTATCACCGACCTAGAACGAGGATGTTTCTACTACACTCTTGCAGCAATCAAATGGTCTTATATTCTGAAAGTTTCAGCGAAAGAAAAATCAATAATCTAAGAACTAGAAATCTAAAAGCTTTTGGCATATGCATTAATATATTACTTAATGCAACCCGTTCTATATCACTTTCTCAATGCACCAAGCAACATTATACCACAAAAAAACTCGAGAATCCTAATGGTTGAATAGCTATTTGGAAAGAAGTAAAACGAAATCCCACCCATGGTATTTCTCACTTGCAAAAGATAATTTCTAAAGTCAGCATGTGAGCCATTTACTCCAACCTTTCCATAAATCACAAGTTCACCGTGTCTTCGTACAAACATTCCCATGTTACTTTTTAACATGTGCAGTCTCAATACTGACTCATTAACATTATAAGACTAAATTATAAGCTAAATTTCAACCTTTCCTCCCTATAACAGCTATCACACTAGCACTCACCATACCAAACTGGCAGACAAATTATTCAAATGAGAATAAACCTGTCAATTCAGATATAACCTAATACGGCATAGCTATGCTAGGATCAAACTACAAACAACAATCACCAGAATTGATAAAAACTCCAACACTTGAAACAGCACCCATACACTAGGATCGCAGTAGCCTAATCAATTTACATCCAACAATAAAACTCACATGCCCTGTTCGTAATATAAGACATAACTGCACAAAAGTATGAAATCAAATGACGACTTTGAAGGCTCTAGACCCCTCAAAATTACCTTGTCTAAAACCAAAAAAAAAAAACTCAAATTCCATGAATAAAGAGCAAAACCGATCGCAACGTTCAAAGGGGAAAAAAAAAAATTAAGTCAAAGCAATAAATTCTTCAACTTCTGAATTTAAAAACAAGATTGACAGCAGGAGTTCAAAATTCAATTGAATTCTGCAGCAAAATCCTGACAGAGCAGACGAGTCCATCAACGAACAAGTGATGAAAAACCCTAAACTATATGAATCAAATGATCGAAACTGTAAATGGGTACCTGAAAATGCAGCGAAGATGATGGAGAAAAGTGAGACAAGTTCCAAATCTTTTTCTATTGAACTACCACCCCCCAACTCAGATTTCAGCTTCGTGTCCTCTTTTGCCCGTTTATTATAGTCTCTTTCCACCTTCCTCCGATTCTTTAATAATTATTTGGTATTCTTTTTCCTTTTTCTAATAATGTTTGTCAACGATAATGTCTTTTCATCTTCCGTAATAGCAAGCAGCCGTTCTACGAGTTGAAGTTTCATTTCTTACTTTTTTTTCTTTTTGTTTAATTTTATTTGTTTTTGAGTTCACACTTCACCAGTTCTGCGTGTTTGAGGTCGTTATGTAGCCGCCAAGATGAATAAAGCTTGGGCCAAGTCAAAATGAATAATAAAAGCTTTATTGGCTTCAAAATCATTGTTTTACTTGTCTAAGAAATGGAAGATTCGGTTCATCAGACATTTAAAATAAGAAAGGTCTCTCTTCCATCAAACAAAATGTCAACTTCCACTTTTTTCCAAGAAGCTTCCCTCCTTTCGATCACACCCCCGAAGCAGTGAATTTTTTATTAAATATTATTGTTGTTATTGTAGTAACAGAGGACTCTTGATTGTTGGCAAAAAGAATAAATGACAGCAGGTCTCTTCCTCACCGAATGATACTATCGAATCGGAATATTTGAACTTGGTTGGGTCGGCCGTGCTGAGCCCGGACCCAATTCATACCAATCCATTCGACCCGAAGGTCGGGCTCTCTCCAGCCCAACCGTATGTGAGAGATTCCCATGCAAACACAAAGACCTACACACGTGAAGACCTAAACCTAACGTTCATCCCGTATATAAGGTATTGTTCTAC
>JANVCQ010000232.1:4674169-4686439 GCA_025531925.1 Erythroxylum plowmanianum
TATTTTGCAGTTGTAATTTGTTATTCACTTGCGCGTAGAAAAATTTGTGGATAGCTTGCGAATTAATTAACCCCCTTCAGTTTTTCAAAGATTTTTACCAATTTTGAGATGAATTTGTTGAGGTATAAACGAGACAAAAACAAAAGATTGGCATTGCAAGCTGAGATTGGTAAAGTCATAAATGATTTAGGAGTTGAATCCGATCAGAATGAGGATATGGAACTAGTGATAAGAAATTTCAACGAGTGGTTAAAGAAAGTGAAAAAGGATAGACTCGAGTTTAGATAGAATGGTGGGAGTTCATCGAACAATAACTTTAAACAACGAGTTAAAACTCAAAAGGGTGCAAGAAAAGTGAAGAAAATTCAATGTCATAAACGTCAAGGCTTCGGACATATACAAACGAAACGTGCTAATACTTTGAATAAGAGAAAAGGAAAGTCTTATATGAGCACTTGGAGTGAGAATGTATCCAAAAGTGAGTATGGTAGTGAAGAGGACTTTGTGAGTAATGTTGCATTGGTTGCTTTATATGGCAAAAGTCCAGTTGTTTCTTAACAGCAACGAAGAAGAAAGAAACTGACGATAAAACTGTGGATAAATCGATCCAAAATTCAAGGAAAAATACAGATGAATCAGCCCAAAGTTCAATTTCAGATTATGACAGTGATGACATTGACTCAAATAACAAGAGGGAAGATATTTGCAAAGCTTATGAGTTAATGTATGCTAAATGAGTCTAAACATGTAAGAAGAATGAGAATTTAAAGAAGGAAAACTCCACTATGAAGAACATCATTCAAAATCTAGAGAAGTTGTTATATACAATAAATGACTAAATGAAACCAATTCGAAGCTGGTCAGTATGGAAAAAGGGATAAGAATGTTAAATGGAGGTATCAAAAAGTTAGAAAAGCTGATGAAAATTAGTAAGATTATGGTAGACTTTCAAGGCATTCGCTATAAAGGTTAATGTTCTAAGTCGAATGATGAGAAAAATTGCGCAGCCAGATTCGTCCAAGGAGAAACTTCAAGGAAGAAACAAAAATTTATACCTACGTGTCACTTTTGTGGGGTTATCAAGCACATAAGGTCACAATGTTATAAGTTATTACAAATGATACTTCTAAGGGCTCAAAACACTCTTCAATGAACTTTCAGCAGCAGCCAACATTATTAAAGCAAACTTGGGTTGGAAAAAATCAATTCACACATCAGAATAGACACATAAGGGAGTTAATGCCAGAAACTGTCTAGATCTATAGTTAGTTGTTAATAGAAAAGAAATCAACCAGACATCTGATGACAAAGATGATGTGACAAGGAATAAGGCTAGGTTTGAATTTCTTTGAGAGGCATTGAGACTGTATGCTTTACATTTTTTAAGTACATTTTGATGTTGTTTTAAAAAAAAGAGGGCTCGAAGGGGTTAACATCCAGACTTTTTGAGTTTTTGATTTATGAGTTTTCTAAGGTTCAGTTGATTGGTATGTGTTTGGCTTTTCCTTCCTTGTTAAATAGTATATTTGATGTGAGAATGAGACTCTACTTGATGATTTGAGAGTTTTGTTTTTGAATTTTGATTTACAAAGTTATGTCGAGAAAATATTAATGTTTGGTTGGAGACCCTTACGAAGATTCTAGTTATCTTGGATTTTGGCCTCTCTAGTTTTATCTTAGTTTCTCTCTATATCGTGGGCTATATGAATCTGGGCAATATACGTTCATATGGTTTATAGAGGAGGAGATTGAATAAGTTTGATTATGATTCCATGAATGCATTTTTTAAGGTTTTTGAATTTAATCATGTAAGTAATGATATGTTACCTATTTTTTTGGCTTTTCCTTCCTTGTTAAATAGTATATTTGATGTGAGAATAAGACTCTGCTTGATGATTTGAGAGTTCTATTTTTGGATTTTGATTTACGGAGTTATGTCGAGAAAATGTTGATGTTTGGATGGAGACCTTTAGGAAGATTCGAGTTTTCTATGATTTCGATCTCTCTAGTTTTATCTTAGTTTCTCTTTATATCGTGGGCTGTATGAATTTAGGCAATATACGTTCACATGGTTTATAGAGGAGGAGATTGATTAAGTTTGATTATGATTCGATGAATGCATTTTTAAGGTTTTTGAATTTAATCAGTCATATGTGGATGGTTTTCGTGCAAGTAATGATATGTTAACTAGTGCTTTGACTGGTGATAAATTGTCATCTTGGCGTACATATGATTTTTCCACTGCACCTATTGCTAATTTTTTTTATGCTTCTTTATTTAAAGAGATTGAACACATTGAAGGCATTCTTCATTTTGGCATTGTTTTATCCTAAGGGGGAGATATCGAATTGTTTGTTTTCATTTGTTATGATTGTTCAATTCAGGGGCAGATTTCAAGGTATCTCCGTGAGTACTAGTCTTGCTTTTTGGCATCTTTTTATCCCAAGGGGAGAATGGATGATGTAATGGATGTAGGTGTTATGTTTACGTGGAGAACTTGGTTGCTTTTTTAACTTTGGATATGTGTTTATTTGGATACTTTGCTTATGAGAACTTAATGAATGTCCTTTGGAACTTGAAGTTTGATTAAGGAGGAGTTCCTATGTGTTTTGTAAACTTGATATTATACGTCCAATTATCTTCTTTAGGGGGAGTTTTGATATGTAATAAATACAAAAAGGGGGAGATTGTTAAGATAAATGTTATGATATCTTATTTTGTAATTTTGGATATTTTTTTGAAATTGAACTTAGTTGGATTTATGTGGGACTCTTTCAAGATAAGGTTTATTAGGTTTAAAAATTATAATCAAGATGTTATTTAATATATAGCCTATTTTGGTGGTAATGACTATCTAAGGTAGCAATATCTTTAGAGATTTGTTTTGAATACTTTTATCTCTCTTTGGCTATGATTTATGTGATATGTGTGTTGAAATAGTGTTGATTTTGTGTGGAGGAATGATAGGCATATGGTGACTTGGCAACTGAAGATTTTATAGGCATCTTGGATGATATTTGGTAGTTGATTTTGTGGGGATACTATCCTAATGTATTGCTGATCTCTCTGTCAAGGATTACGTGATTATGAAGGGTTGTACTTTTGTTGAGTGCGTGTGATTTTAACATCTACGTATTCTTCAAATTTTTAACAACAATTGAGGGCGATATTGGTTATTGAATGTGTTGAATTTGGCATTTGGTTTACCTTGTATTTGTGTGAATCTTTGGTGGTTGTTAATCGTTTTCATGGTGTGTTAATTTTGTGCCTGTCTTTTGTGATTTGTGGTATACCAAAATTCCAAATGTTTTCTTGATTTCAGTAGCTGATATTCTTGATCGTTTGAGCAATTTTTGTTGGGCCGATTGGGAGTTGATCGTGTATGTTTCTAGTGGATGTCGATAGTGGTGATGTGCGTATTCCAGCAGGCGTAGTGGATTTTGCAGCTATGTTGTTTGCAAAGTTTCGATGAAGAAACATTTATTTTATTGGTGATTTTTCCAAAATGAGGAGTTGTTTTTTATATCTATTATAAGGGAATTTTTGGGCTGTCAACAATAATGGTTTTTGTGTGAAAAACTTTAGTATTTTTGCAGCTTCATAGTTTGTAACGTTTTCGGTAGAAAGATGTTTATTTCGTTGGTGACTTTTCCGCTGCTATGCATGGGATGTTCTAGTGATGATAGAAGTTTCATAGCAGATTCTTTTGATGGACAACTTCTCATTCTTTTATTGACGAAGCTATATTATTAGGGAAGTTGTTTTCTTTCTCATGTGTCTTTGCTTATGTTTGTTGTTATTTCAATCACTTAGAGTTATTTTATTTTCATCCTTTATTATCAAATAATGTAAAAAAATCCTTTGTTAAGGTTAGTACAAGGCGGTCATACTATTGCGTGTGATTTACTTTCACGGGTAGTGAGGACGAGAGATAGTGTCAAGGGTAGGGTGAGTCGGCTTTGTAATACCTTGAGTAAAACTATTGTTGTATCACAGGTGAAAGTAATTAAGTTGGATGAAGGCCACGCAAACGTAAGCAAGGTGTAACAAAACGCGTTATCAAATCTCAAGTGTTGATTTGTTTATTTTGTATTTTGATTTTGTTTTATTTTTCATATTGGTTGGAAAGCTTATAACTGTTGCGATTAATTCACAGTTTGTGCAAAACTACATCCTTCGGGAATTTTCAAAATTCATTTGCCTACTGTTAAGATTTATGCTATATATCTTATTATTTAATTTTGGACTTTTAAGATAATGTTAATTAGTTTTAAATTGTAATCAAGATGGGATAACATATTTTTCGGAGTTTTGGTTGGTTGATTACAGCTAGATTGTGGTTGGGTTTCATATATGTATTAGACTAAATATTGTCATTTTTGAAAAGGAGTTTTGTATGACTTAGAGGCTAATATCTTAAAGTGATCTTGGACAATATTTGGTAGCTGATTGTATGTAGATAGAACTCTATCTAGTGAAATCTTCTTAGTGAATCACATGATCTGTGTTGGATAGATTTTCTGTCATGAGTTCTTTGGTCCATTATTGTCGATTGGATTGGTATGTAGCTATGGTCTTTCTATTGATCTTTTGCATGATTCAGCTGGTTTATCTTGGAGTGGACAATTTGAATTCTGAAATGTAAGAGGTTGTTAGATTCATATCCAAGGTGACATTACTTGCATCAGGTGGGGCTGGCCATATCTACTCATCTACAACGAATCCTCAACCGATGGAGTCATTACCTAAATGAACAAGTTTAAGAAAAGACCTTCACTTAGTTTTGTGTGGATGGATGATTGAATGAAGTACTTATAACTTAAACAGTGGCTACAACAGATGGAATAGTAATGGAACATAGAGCTCAAGTTGTGATATCCAATATGGATGGTGCTAATGTGTATAAAAATTCCAGTAGTTGAATACGACAGTACTCTTAGCGAACAATTTTTTGATTTGTCATTGAAGGAGCTGAATTAATTAAGGAAGTTGTTTTTCTTATCTCAAGTGTATTTGTTCATGTTATTTATTATTTTAATCACTTGAGTTGTTCATTTATTATATTTATTGTTAAAAGTTATTGAGAAAAATCATCTGTTAAGGTTAGTATGAGGCGGTCATACTATTAGTTGTGACTTACTTTCATAGGTAATGAGAACAAGGGATAGTGTTAAGGGTTAAATAAGTCGGCTCTGTAATGCCTTGGATTAAAATTATCGTTCTATCACACGTGAAAGTAATTAAGTAGGATGAGGGTCCCGTAAATGTAGGCAAAGTGTGTTAAACTGCATCACCGAATCTCGGGTGTTAATTTGATATTTCGTTTTTTATTGTTTTTATTTTCATTTTTATTAGAAAGTTTATAGTGACTACGACCATTCATAATTTGTGTGAAACTATATCCTTTGAGATTTTCACCTACTGTTCTCAAGACTTGAACAATGGACTCGCATACTTACCCTATGAAAGAACTCATCTTCAGAAAATGCCAGGGCATTTTAAATTCTTATCATAATTTACACTTCCATGAAAAGCACTAGAGGGTAGCAACAAACAATATATCAAGGTCAGAAGATCAAGAGATTCCTAAACACAACATACAATGATCCAATGTTATTTGAAGGAAGACAAGTGGTTATTAAATATGGAAGCGCAGGACTTTTTAAAGAGGCTGATAAGACAGGAAAGAACCAAAGCCGAGTGCATCTGGAAACAAAATTCTCCATAATTTCGACACTGTAACCACATTAAGCGAGTAGAATATTTGTTTCTTCGTAGTTGCAAACTTAACTTGTATTTGTGCAGCCAAATGTATATCGTTGTACATGCCCCTGAAAATAGTGTTTCAATGCCTGACACTTTTTGTACGAGTAAGCTCCACTTTTGGTTCTTGTTTTCTTTAAATAATTTTAATGAAGGTAAAATGAGAGTTCAAACCACCAATGACAAATTTGGCGTTAAGACGAATATTGTGGTCCAGTCCCATTTTATGGACATTTGTTTGTTTAATATCACTAAATCTGGACTCCAGTAATATATTATCTAGCTTGAAATAAGTTCTAAGTAGATTTGAGGTGGAAAATGATTGATTGAAATTGTTTCTGGAGTGCACGCCTGTTTCTGTGAGGCATATGCTCATGTCAATGGTGGACACGCCCATATGTATGACCGTGCAAGCTTCGTAACTGTGTAAGGCAAAGCTTTGAGATCAAAAACAATCACATAGGTCATTGTTATCGTGTATTTTTGCAACATCAAGTTGTAAAGCTTAAAGGTTGGGCACAGTCACTATACACGGTAGTGTGGGTAACCGTGTGGGGCACATCGTTTTAAGATTTAAAGATAAGTGATGAATGAATAATTGTGTTTTTTGAATGCAAAACACACCACTAGTCTTATGCTCAAAATCACAAGTATACGAGTCGTACTTATAGTTGAAAGTTGATATCAATCCCATGAGGATTGTGCTTAGGCACTACTTAATTTAGGTTATTCTTTATTTAAGAAATCGTTTCAGTCGAATTTAAAAAGATAAGTAAAATAAAGACAAACTAAAAGTAACAACGAACAATGCAACCCAAACTAAAATCATAAACTAAGATTGGGAGAAAATCAAGATTAAACATTAGGACTTATCATTATCCCTATTTACTCCCCTCTGATTAATTGATTCAATTTATGCTTGGCCTAAGATTTCCTAAAATTCTAGCTATCCTCTCTCAAGGTGTAACTAAATGTCACTAATTAAATAAATTAGAATTAACTTTGGGATCTCTTAGTGTGCAAAGCTTTTCCTAAATATTCAACTAGATATGAAGCTATCATATAGGCAGTGTATTGATCTATTGAAATCTCTTTCTAATAAATCAATAACTTGTTATTTATAGTCTATTATTTGTCAACTCTCATTGTACAATTAACACAGATTACCAAGGTCACTTTCTCGATATATTGTAAAGTTTAAGCATAATAAATAACACAAACATGTATATCATTAATTCAATAACCAAAAGGTAACAAATAGTTCAACAACAAACCCTAAAAATTGTTTTAGCCAATCATAATATCCATATATAATATCCTTAACAATCAAATAATCCATGATAAAAATGCTAGAAGAGAAAAAAATTGAAATAAGACTGGATATGATAGCTCTTCCTCTTCTTTGCCTAATCTGGAAAATTTGGATGACGGGGTGCTCTTTGCCCAAGCAGGAATGTAACCTTGAATCTCCCTTAATATGTCTTTTAGCTCCAGGAAGTAAGTTCCACAACCCCCTTATGGCTCTCGAGATTCTATGTCTTATAAAGTCACGAAAACCTAAAAAAATACATGAAACTCACGTGTCTCTTCGACTTCCAGTTCCCACGATCGTGGGATAGAAACTTTCTCCATAGATTTTCCACGATTGTGGAAAACGTGCCCTTTTCCACGATCGTAGGTTCTTGTTTTTTAGCAACTCCACTTCTCTTCTCATCTCTTGGTCCCTAGCTCAATCACAAAGATGTCCACCTCCATTCCTACACCAAAATAATCAATTCCTATCCTAAACCAATATCAAACACAAAAGAACAACCATGAAAATCAAACTAAACAAAAACACATAAAAAGTCCTAAAATACAATAATACTAACCTATCATGCAAGAATCACATACCACATACTTAGAAAAAACATATACTAATGCACAACTATTAGTATTGTATTTCTGATACTATTTATAAAGGTTTTAGAACCTTTATAAACTAGTATAGATATATGTAATAAGAGAGGATACGAATAGAAAAGATTGAAAATCATATTACAAATAAGAGTTATCTATAACAACAATTATTATCAGAAAATAAGGTAGTTACAATCACGTGTTAGCCCCCTTAAACTCAGGAGCACGAGTAATCATGAGTTGGAATATGGTTAAAGAGAGAGCTTTCATCAAAACATCAGCAATCTGGTTAGTAGATGGGATATGTTGGATGGAAAGGGATTTGTTTGCTACCAGATCTCGAACAAAGTGAACCTCAATCTCAATATGCCTTGTCCAAGCATGAGAGTCTAGATCAAAAGCAAGAAAAGTAACATCAAGGATATCACACCAAAGAGTAGGTTTGTTGTGAGACAAACCAATTTCCCTAAGAAATGCCGTGATCTAACAAAGTTCTGCAGCTGTAAGAGCAATACTACAATATTCTTCTTCAGATTGGATATAGTAACTATTGGTTGTTTCTCAGTACTCTAAAAGATGATAATGGATTCTAAAAAGATGTAGTAGCTAGATGTAGAACGATGATCATCAGGACAAAAAGCCCAATCAGCATTATAATAAGTATAGAGGTTGAGAGAGGATGATTTAATGAAGTGAATGCCTTAAGAAGATATATATTAAAGATAGTGAAGAATCCGTTTGACTACAGTCTAGTGGACATTGGTAAGACAATGTAAGAGTTGAGAGACTTTATTGACAACAAATTGGATCAGGATAAGTGATACAAAGATATTATAGGACACTAACAATCCTATGATAAACAGTAGCATCAGGAAAGGGATGACCATGATTTTTAGATAAAGCAAGGGTAGGGGTAATGGGTGAAGGTGCAAGTTTAGAATTGTAAGATTAGTAGACGTAGCCTCAATTCCATGGAAGTGATGAAATGGACTTAAATCTTTGATTGTGAAGGCGTTGTTGAGATTAGTAACAAGAGTTGCAATAGACTATGGTGAAGAACCTATAAACAAGATATCATTTTTATAAAACAAGAAAAAGGTTGTGTGATCGAAGGTCGTATGAATAAACATGAAAATATTTAATTTGGATGAGATAAAGCCAAGATCAAGAAATTTTTGATTAACCTATAAAACCAGGCAAGAGGAGCTTGTTTCAAGCCATATAGAGCTTTATAGAGATGACAAACATGATGGGGATAGTGGGGATCTATGAACCCAAGAGATTGAGGCATAAAAACTTGTTCTTAGAGATGACTATAAAAGCAAGTATCGTTGACATCAATTTGACGAATAAGCCAATTTGAAATTAAGGGTTTGACAACAGGATTAAAGGTATCAGTGTAGTCAATTCCAAAAGTCTAATGATAACCTTTAGCTACTAGTCAAGCTTTATGACACTAAATGGAGCCATCAGAATTTTGCTTAGAACGAAAGACCCATTTACAACCAACAATGTTGGCATTTGGTAGAGGAGGAATGAGAGTCCAAGTATGATTACAATAGAGAGCAGTGAACTCATCAAGCATGGTTTGACATCAGCGTAGAAATTTGTTGACTTGAGTGAAAGATGTGAGATTAGAAGTGGTAACAAGTGTGGAATAGCTGAAACAAGGAAGGTCCCCAAATATCACACTGAATGAGTTTTAAATGTTTTGTAGAGACATTAAAGGATACTGGAAATGAAAAAAGAACACTTTTTCCTTTAAGATAAGAAGTACAAGAATTAATTACATTTGATTTAATTGGTAAAAATACAAAGGAAAGTTTGTTTACATCATAACCCCCTAAACCCCCGTAAAGCGGGGAGTCTTGTGCACTAAGTACATTGAATTTTTAGCAAAAAAGAAGATAAACTAGATAACGTAGAGTGACACTGATGACTAAGATGTTGATGTCGCAGATCTAACGAAGCAGTAGTAGACAAGGTGATTGTATTTGTGTCATTTTTGAAATTCAGAGATGAAGATTGCAAGTCGGAGGCTGCAACTATTAGGTAGATGGTTCCATCTACATAACCAATAATGTCAGAGGTGATCAAAATAACTTGAATTTTATTTTTCCAAACAAGATAACTGGTGGAATCCAATGGTGTTGTGAGGAAACTGGTAATGTGATTAAATAGTAATATTGGTGTATTGATGTTTTCCATTTGATTGTGAGATTGAATTTTGTTGGGAATGCCTTCTGAGATAATTATGAAGAAGTACGAATTGTCTTCTGGAGTGTGGATGTTAGTGTTGTGGGTGTCTGCTGTGATAATTATGTCAAATTATTGTTAACCTTCTAAAGTTTGGATGTTGGTTGCCTTTTGGAGTGTGTATGTTTATGTTGTATAAAAAAATATCATATGTTCAATGTGAGCTCTGATACTGTGATAAATGAATAATTGCATTGTATTTTTGATACTATTTACAGAGGTTTTAGAACCTTTATATAGACTAGTGTAGATACATAAGATAAAAGAGGATATGAACATAAAAGATTGAAAACATATTATAGATAAGATCTATCTACATATTATAGATAAGAAATGTCTATAGTTACAAATATTATCAGAAAATAAGGTGGATGAAATCATATGTTATCAATAAGTTTGAAAGATGTCAGTTATATGAGATAGAAACACATAATGATAAAAGAGTTTAAAGTTAACGTAGCATTTACCAACTATAGTTCTATTAAAGTTTGATATATGAGATTAGTTGGGAGTAGCATTGTTATGTAGCATTGTTATATATATATAACAATGCTACCCCCAACTAATCTCATATATCAAACTTTAATAGAACTATAGTTGGAGTTATACTAACTGACATCTTTAAAACTTATTGATAACATGTGATTTCATCTACCTTATTTTTTGATAATATTTGTTACTATAGACATCTCTTACCTATAATATGTTGTGTATATATATTTGTACTAAATCCTATAAGTTTTTTAAAAGAGCTTTAGGGAAAGTTAAAAGAGCTAAATTAGCTATAGTTTTCTTGTTAGGTGTTATTGAATGAGAGAACTTGAAACCTTTATCATTTTTATCTTGCTATTTGATTTAGTGAATTTTATTACCAACTTGATATGTAGTTTTAACCTTTATATGAGAGCTTTCCACATTAAAATCTCATGTTCGTTATCTTTCAGTCATCTTTGTTATGTGAGTAGTTTGTTATTGATTGAGTGATCTTAGATATCTTGTGAGCTTTATTTCTTAGAGCCCTAACAAATGGTATCAGAGTTATAGATATGAAGAATGATAATAACTCTATGTATATATACACTCAGATATCAAACTTTATATATATATACTCAGATATCAAACTTTAATAGAATTATAGTTGATAAATGCTACGTTAACTTTAAAACTCTTTTATCATTATGTGTTTCTATCTCATATAACTAACATCTTTCAAACTTATAAATAACATGTGATTTCATCTACCTTATTTTTTGATAATATTTGTTACTATAGACATCTCTTATATAAAATATGTAGTGTATATATATATATATATATATATATATATATATATATACTCTAAATCTTGTAAGTTTTTTAAAAGAGCTTTAGGGAAAGTTAAAAGAGCTAAATTAGATGTAGTTTTCTTGTGAGGTGTTATTGAGTGAGAGAGCTTGAAACCTTTATCATTTTTGTGTTGCTATTTGATTTAGTGAATTTTATTACCAACTTAATATGTAGTTTTAACCTTTATATAAGAGCTTTCCACATTAAAATCACGTGTTCAATATCTTTTAGTCATCTTTGTTGTGTGAGGAGTTTGTTATTGATTGAGTGATCTTAGATATCTTGTGAACTTTATTTCGTAGAGCCCTAACAAATAGTATTGGAGTTATAGATATGAAGAATGACAATAACTCTATGATAAAGTTGACATCAACTAACTATTTGATATAGGGGCCTATAATGGAAGATCTCTTATATTTCAAGGATCTTTATTATCCAATTGATGTGAACAAAGGTATAAATAACGATGTCTTTTCTAAATTGGAGAAGATGATATAAAAAGAATGGGAGAAGATGAAGAGTAAGACTTTGTGAATTATTAGACAATGGATTGATAACAGTATATTCAATCAAGTATCTCAAGAGATGGGTCCTTTTGAACTATAGAAGAAGTTGAAGGGTCTTTATGAGAGGAATATTGCTTACAACAAGGCCTTCTTGATTAAAAGACTTGTGAACTTGAAGTTGAATATTGGGAAATCAATTTCAAAGCCTCTTAATGATTTTTAGGACAACATCAATAAATTGACTACGATGAAGATTTTTCTCGATAATGAATTACAAGCTTTGTTTCTATTGAGTTCTTTGCTAGATAGTTGGAAAACTTTGGTTGTGACTATCAGTAACTTCAATTTAAATGGTGTGCTATCTTTGGTTGTAATCAAAAAGCGTAAGTTTAATAAAGAGATTAGGAGGAAGGAGAACAGTTGTTGGACCCCACCCCCCCACTCGTAGGTGTTTGCGGGTTATACCGCGGCGGGTGTTTGCGGGTTATACCGCGGCATCTAACCTTAAGGTATTGTCCTC
>JANVCQ010000232.1:4748184-4772552 GCA_025531925.1 Erythroxylum plowmanianum
TCGAGTCGTGGCCTCACCCTTGACCAAAGAGGACAGTACCTTTGAAGGTTGGATGCCGCGGTATAACCCGCAAACACTCGCCGCGGTATAACCCGCAAACACCTACGGGTGGGGGGTGGGGTCCAACAAGTGATGCATCTTAATTGCGCATGCGCCTACGCGCGCTTATCCAATGGCACATGTGTTGCACTCACCGACACGTGGCACGACACTATCTACCCATATGTCCAGACCTACCTCCCCTCAGGGCGGTACTGTGCACCGTCGGTACACACACCTGGCAGTCTCCATCATCCTTGTCAAAAAATGATGATTTTCGGAGAGTTTCGGGCAGGTTTTCGCGCTTCCAAGTTGGATTAAACCAGTTTCTCAAGGCTAGATACATGTATGCTATTTTCATGTAATAAAAAGTAAGAAAAATTGAGAAATAGAAGTTAAATCTCTGAAAATCGAATGGAGAGAAAACGGAAAAATTTTCGTTTTTAACTACCGGATCACGTCACCACTCTAATAGCACATGTCATACGTAACGATATCTTAGTTACGTATCTCGGATCGAATGTGAAAATACCTAATTTTGGTCTCTGTAACTTCAAACGAACTTTCTGAAATCGAAACGAGCACGAACCACCGCCACCTTCACAAGAACTACTCTCTGAGACGCAGGTAAGATCTTTCTATAGTTTTATCAAAAAGTAAGCTTTCGTAACGGGTTAGAGAATCCTTATGTTTATGATTGATATATAAGTAACTGTAGGAGACCTTAACTTTTATATATAATTTCTGTATTGGGTTTCCCCATTACAGGCCTGATATGGGTCCAGTCTATACTGATCGGGATTCATTATTTGCACAAACTTTGACCTACTTTTTAGATTATTTATTAGATCACTTTATTATTTTTATCTGAATAAATTATATAATTTAACCGATAAATTATTAAAAAACTGAAAAATATAATTAATAATTTTCCAAATTTATAAGAAAGGAAAAAGTTGTCTAACAACCATTCACTACGCCATAAGCTAGCAAATAGGACTACATGTTTTGTTTACGTTTGGATTAATTAATTTTATCCATATATTTATATAAATTAGAAGATTATTTTAAAAGCAGAGAATTTCTTGCCAGCAAAATAGCCCCTTACGAGGGGGTTAGGTCCTCTACCTTTTACCTATTATGAGCTTTTAGCTACAATATTTATTTTTATGACTAAAAGTTCATGACATAGCATTGGAATTGACTAAATAATGCATAAGATCTGAAGCCCCTTACCAATTCCCATTTTCCCAAATTTCGCGCTCATCATCCTTGATTTTCTCTTAATATTATATAGAAGAGGCGCTCTCCAAAAATAGAGCTAAACAAAATCTTTTAATTTATTAATAAAGATATAAAGATACTTTTGTATTTGTCATATTTTCTTATAGATTTATGAGATGAGATATTTAAGTATTTATAACTGTCAAAGTTAGAAAAAAAAATTAAGACGAAGACCTAATTAATCGTCCAAAACAATTGATTTTATGTACAAATTTATTTTTAAAGCCAAGACCTCTTTCAAATTTCTATATTTTTCGTGTATTTTATCTCAACATTATAGATGGCAACTTCGATAAGCAAGAACATTAAATGTTACCATAAATTTGAGATAAGAACTTTTAACTTAGACGTCGGAGCTTCATCAAAGTGGATTCGATTAAAAATATTTATTTAAATTAATAGAAAATATATGTAATTTTACTGATATTATTACAACAATAACAAAAATACTTGGTAGAAATCTTGCTAAGATGTGAAGTTTGGAGAGGTCCAGTAGTATACAGTCTTATCCTTAATTAGTAAAGAGATTGGTTCTAATTAACTCACGTGAGGAAAATAAAATATAAATACATAAAAAAGAAAAATAAAATAGTTAAAAATAAAATTACAAATATAAATATATAAATAAGTAAAATAAATAAAAAGATTATTTACCTCTTAGGCTAACTATAAAAGATAAGAGTTAAAAGATTTAAGAGAACAACCAGGATCTTTTTACAGGGGATCATTTACCTAAATCCTAACGTGCCAAAGTTTTCAATTGTTGGTTATGTTCTCGGTAAGTTTCAACATTGTCATATCAATTATTATCACTTGCCCTCAATTCTTCTTAGGTCTCCCTATTTTCTCTTACATTCTCTAAGTACGATTCTCTCGTATCTTCTTACTGGAATGTCCATGTGTCTCCTCTTAATATCATCAAACTACTTAAGCCTTGTCTCTTTTAATTTGTCCATAATATTAGTTACCTTTAATTTGTCTCTTATCATTACATTCCTGATCTTGTTCCCTTTAGTAAGGTTGCATATCTAACGAAGCATCTTCATCTCTGTCACTATTAGTTTATGACCATAAACTTTTTCGATAAGTCAACACTTCGCCTCATAGAGTATAGTCGACCTAATTGCTAAATAATAGAATTTATCCCTAAGTTTGGGTGGTATCTTTTTGTCACACAAAATTCCTTAAGTAATTATCCTTTTCAACTATCCTGGTCTGATCAGGTGAACTATGTCTTCTTCAATTTCTTCATTACTCTAGATGGTAGGTCCTAGATATTTAAAACACTCATTTTGTGATTTAACTTCTGAATTAATCTTTATCTCCACATTTGCAACTTCCCTATATTTTGAAAAGTTACATTCTACGTACTCAATCTTAGTTGTACTCAATCTAAAACCTTTTGACTCTATCGTATCTCTCCAAAGTTCAAACTTGACACTAACCTCCTTTTTTGTCTCATCTGCTAGAACAATGTCATCAACAAATAAAATACATTATGGCATATCCCTATAGACATTCTTGGTGAACTCACCAATTACTATTGCAAACCAAAAGATACTCAAAGAGGTATCATGGTTAACAAATAAAATAACAACTATTTAAAATAACTATTGTTTAGCAAAGTATGTATGCATATATATTAACATATTTAATCTTATTAACTCTTCGATTTTTAATTAAAAAAGTGCAATATTAAAATTTTATTTTTTGAATTGGATCGTCAATAATAAGAGTCTTTTATTGTTTTAAATTAAGATAATTTGTTTTTTTTGAAAGAAAACGTTTATGATACATATTTAAGCTTTTTAAATTGATATATATTTTAAAAAATTTTACCAAAAAATCTTTTTAAGATTATTTATATTGTTCTATAAATATTGATATTGTACTTAAGCTGAAAATGCAAGATGGCTAAATTCATCCTAAAAAAATTAAAAGGATGCTTTTTGATTAAGTAATCTTAATTTATTTAGCATTAAAATAATCAACGCTCTCTATTTTATGATATGTTTATATATTAACTTGTTAAATTTTAAAAAAAGTTAATTTAGTAATTAAATTTTCAAAAATTATACAATTTGAATCAACATGTTATCTCTAGTAGTTATTTGTTAATGCGACTAATAGATGATAGTTTGTAAGTTATTTATGGATCGACAATTATTTACATCGTAGTTGTATCCATGATTATTTTGTAAGATGTTGATGTTCTTGATACAAGTTTATTCCCTCTTTCTTTCTTTCTTTAATGTGTTTCTTCAATGGTTCAGAATGACTCAGATTACCTTCATAAGTTTTTATTCTAAAACTTATATACTCATTTACCAACCATCATGTTGGTTCACTAACCATCATGATGCTTCAGGTATGAAAGAGAGAGGGAAAAGGTCTTTGACCTATTTGAGTTCCATCATTTAATACCCATTAAGCATTATCTTGGGTGCTTTTCAAGGGACTCAAATCTATAAGTCATATGGGACATTAAATAGTCTAACAATCTCCCATTTAGCCCATGTTACGACGTGGTGATCCAACAATAAAACTTTAAGTGCAAGCAATACATGGAATTGATCAAGTCATCCTTAATTGAACTAAACTGATGGGATCATGGCGGTCACAAGTTATATAACATCATTTCTTCCATATATCACGTAATCAACTCAACACAACAAACTTTAAGTGGGTAATTCTGTAATTATTGTCTCACAAATAATAATGATTGTATACAACATAATATGGATAACCAGTAAATGAGCAAAAACAAATGACTCTAATTGAATTCATAAGTGTCATAACAATTCGAGTAAGACAATTATATGTATGTATACATGTCATAACGCTATGCTAAAGGACTTATCTATAAGGCCCATCCGTTCAACATGACCAATAAATGTTTTGGGCGGTAAGCCTCTAGTTAACGAATTCGCTATCTTGAGATCGGTACCAATATGCTCAATTGACACTTTATATTTTTGCACTTCTTCTTTCATAGACAAATACTTCAAATTCACGTGTTTCGCACCTTTTGAATGTTTTTCATTCTTAGAGAAGAATACGCCTATGGAATTATCACAATAAATTCATAATGGTCTGGTGATACTGTTGACAAGACTAAGACCTAAGATAAAGTTACGCAACCACAATCCATGAACTGTAGCCTCAAAGAACGCCACAAATTCAGCTTTCATAGTGGAAGTAGCAATGACGAACTGCTTTTCATTTTTCCACGAAACTGCTCCTCCAGCTAATAGGAACATATAATCGAACATAGATTTTCGTGAGTTTACACAACCAGCATAGTCTGAATCAGAGTAACCTATCACGTCGAGATGGGTTGATTTCCTATATGTGAGCATATAATCCTTAGTGCCTTGTAAGTATCTAAGGACTTTCTTTGCAGCTTTCCAGTGATCTATTCCAGGATTGCTTTGATATCAGCCTAGCATTCCAACAACAAAACTTATATCTAGCCTAGTGTATGTTTGAGCATACATTAAGCTCCCAACTATTGACGTATAAGGAATATACTCTATGTCCTTATGTTCCAAATCGTTTCTTGGACATTGCATTAGACTAAATTTGTCCCTTTTCTGAATTGGAATTATCCCTGCGGAGCATTTTTTCATTTGAAATCTTTCTAATACTTTCTCGATATAACCTTTATGAGACAATCCTAATAATCCTTGTGATCTATCCCAGAATATTTCTATTCCTATCACATAGGATGCCTCACAAAATTATTAGAAAGAAAATTCTTGACATCATGTAACAAAACCATATTATTCACAGCAAGAAGGATATCGCCAACATATAGGGCTAATATAATGAACTTGCTTCCACTAACCTTCATATAGATACACTAATCAACGGTGTTTTCTACAAAACTGTAAGATGTAATGATATCATTAAACTTAAGATACCATTTTCGGGAAGCTTGTTTCAGTCCATATATTGACTTCTTCAATTTACACACTAATCATTCCTTTCCTGTGATTTTAAAACCTTCTGGTTGATCCATATACACTTCTTCTTTCATGTCACCATTTAGAAAGGCAGTCTTTACGTCCATTTGATGAATCTAAATCATAATGAGCCACCAGTGTCATAACAATTCTTAAGGAGTCCTTCTTTGAAACAGAAGAGAAGGTCTCTTTATAGTCAATACCATCATTTTGAGTGTAACCTTTGGCAACAATTCTAGCTTTATACCTTTCAATTTTGCCTTGTGAGTCACGTTTTATCTTAAAGACCTATTTACAATCCACTTATTTTGTACCTTCTGGCAACTTAACTAATTCCCAAACATTGTTATCATCCATTGATTTCAACTCTTCTTTCATAGCATTGAACCATTTTTCAGAATTGTTACATTACATCGCTTGTTTGAATGAGCTTGGATCTTTATCAATGCTCAAGTCACATTTATGTTCAAATGAGTAAATTTCATAGTTACTTGAAATAGCTGGTCTTCTTTGCCTTACAGACCTTCGTAATGCTACGTCTTGTGACATTACTTGATCATTTGTAACTTGATCACCATTAGCTGGTTTATCATTAATATGTTCAATTTGTGGAATTGGAACATTAATTTGTTATTCCGGTATGTTACGTATCTGTGATGCAACAAGAGGAATAACAACCAGTAGAATCACGTCTGATGTGGTATTGTCTACTCGTATTGGAGTAGTTTCTACTCAATTCTCGTGTTTTCGTAGTTCTCCACTCTCATTGATTTGACCATTCTTAATGAACCGAGTGTTACCAAAATCAACTATTTTCGTACTATGGTTAGGACAATAAAATTTATACCCCTTGAATTTTTCAGAATAGCCAATGAAAAAACCACTAATAATTCTTGCATTAAGCTCATGTGGATTATACAGCTTTACTTCTGCCGGACATCCCCAAATATGAAGGTATCGTAAACTAGGTTTCCTTCTTGTCCACAGTTTATAAGGTGGCTTAGGAACTGCTTTACTAGGAATCCTATTAAGCAGATACACAGCAGTTTTTAATGCATGTATCCACAATGATAACGATACAGAACTATAACTTACCATACTCCTAACCATATTTATAAGAGCATCATTTTGCCTTTCGGCTACACCATTTTGTTATGGTGTACCAGACATTATGTATTGTGTACATATGCCTCGGCTTGTAAGAAACTTTGCAAATGGACCTGGACATTATCCACTTTCATCAAAATTTTCATAATATTCACCACCTCTATCAGACCTCACTATCTTTACTTTTCTATCTAATTGTCTTTCTATCTCGTTAATGAACACCTCTAGGATGTCCACAGACTAAGACTTCTCATGCAACATAAATATAATCATATTATGAGAAGACATAAATAAAGGTAATAAAATATTTTTCACTGCCCTAAGAAGGAAATTCAAAAGGATCACAGATATTAGTATGTATTAATTCCAGTAATATGTTGCTTCTTATGGTTGGATGCTTTGATATATGTTTGGTTTGCTTGCCTTTAATGCAATCTACACATTTATCCCTGTCAAAAAAAATCCAATGGAGATAAGAAGTCATTTTTAACTAACCTTTATACCCTTTCCTTGGATATATGACCTAATCTTTTGTGCCACATAAAAGCAAAACATTCATTTTGTGAGTTGATAATGAAATGTACCAGAAAGGAATCACTCACATCCATACACATAGATTTGAGCTTTGCAGCTAGGTTTGACATATGTGTTACATGATTGTGAATGGGCTATGACCAATTAAACTTTTTGATCGTCAGCTTACTCATTAAAGTCCCTACTATGGACTTGTCAGCTATATCAAATTGGGAGTATTCTTTAAGTTTCAACATGAACTCTTTTGCATTGTCCATTTTAGGCATTGACGACTTTACATTTTCTGTGATTGTCATTCACATCAAATTTAAACTTAGCTTATTAGACCATTCCCAAGCCTCATAATAAGACTTGTCAACTTCAGAAATAGTCTCAGTTATAGCTGTGGGCCGTACATCTGAAACTATGGCAAAGTCCAAATCCATTACACCCAGTTGGAACTGGATTTGTTCAAACCAGTCCCCATAGTTCAGACCATTGAATTTGATCAAGCCATTGCCTAAGGCGAACAAATTAGCAGATGTTGTGCATATAACATATAGTCCACGCATTAATGCTTTAAGTAAACCTAAATGGATTCAAACTAACTAATACACTTTGATTATGCATTTAAATTCTCCATTGGGTGAAATTTAAATACATAGTAGTAACCTATTATGATACATGTATAGTTTACTATAATGGACAATCAATCATATTCTAGTCAACATGCATGTTATCTTTGGATATACAATCATATTAACCAAATATGTTGATAGAGTCCCTTTAATGTCATTAATTATAAGCAATGCTCCACCTTTAGCTGACCTCCTAGCATTATAATTAATAATCTCAATTGTTCAATTAAACTTTTATGTCATTTTAGCATCATATCAGAATGAATAATTGAAACAATCGCAATTAAATGATTAATAATTTCAAGTTAGGCCACTTTGGTGACTTTCCATGCAATAAACAGTTAATTGGACACTTATTATACAAGAAAAAATTTAATTTAATTAATTTGGTCACTTTAGTGACTAACAAACTATTCTAAACTTCTATAATGCCATGTATTACAATCAACATATAATAGGAAAATTTAATTCCAAACATTCCATAATATAAAATATTCAAAGGACCAAATAAAACATATAATATAGCACTAGTTTTTAAAATTATATTATACATAGAAAATAAATCAATTATGAATTAAATAATGCATTATGTCCCAATTAAAAAAATATTTTCCCTTAGGGTTAATGTCCATAATTATTTAATAACCTAATATTATCCTTTAATGGCCCAAAGACCCAAAAAATCAGTCCATAGCCTGACTTTTTGGGCCTGGAAGCCTGTTTGGTGCATTCTAGCGTCTGCTAGCACAGAGGCAGCATCTGGTGACCAGCATCTCCGTTTAGGCAAAGCAATGTCTGGCGTATGCATGGTGTCCAACTGTCTGCCTTTTTTTAAACTATTCTTCTTTCTCTTCCTACGTTGCTTTGGATTCTCTTCCTATGTTGCTCTTTATAGCACAAACCACCCCAAGCCCTACCAAGAGCATCTCTTGACATCATTATAATCAAATAATAGTTCCTTTTCAAAAAAAAAAAAGAGAAAACTTTACAGTTTTAGATTTTCCTTTCTCTCTTCTGTGCATTACCTTTAATCTAAACCATCCATCCATAACCATTATACGTCGGTTAACATCAAAAAATCATCAAAACAAAAATCACTTTTCCATTCCATTCATACCAACACCGAAGGTTTGTTTTCATGATAGAAGGTTTGTTTTCATAGGAGTGCAACATATCGCAACTTCATAAACAAACATAAATAATACAACACTCCATTCATATAAAACAACAGAAAAATAAATGATACACGGTAGAAAATAAATCATGCAATACTATGGCTCTGATACCAATTGTAAGTTATCTATGGATCGACAATTATTTACATCGTACCTGTATCTATGATTATTTTGTAAGATGTTGATGTTCTTGATATAAGTTTATTCCCTCTCTTCCTTTCTTTCTTTAATGTGTTTCTTCAATGGTTCAGAATGACTCAGATTACCTTCATAAGTTTTTATTCTAAAACTTATATACTCATTTACCAACCATCATGTTGGTTCACCAACCATTATGTTAGTTCACTAACCATCATGATGCTTTAGGTATGAAAGAGAGAGGGAAAGGGTCTTTAACCCATTTAAGTTTCATAATTTAATACTTAATAACCATTATCTTGGGTGTTTTTCAAGAGACTTAAATCTGTAAGTCACATGGGACATTAAATAGTCTAACATAATTTTGACTTGATAATTGGACACTTATATAATATTAGTGGACATGTGAATACTAACATATGTTTGAACCTAAAATGACCTATAACTCATCTTACCCAAAATAACCCTTTTTTTTGGTAACTCCCTTTTTGTAACCCTAATTTCTCATCAACAATTCTACTCTAAAATTACCAAGAAACATATGTGTAAAGTTACAACAATAGTAACTTGTCTTTCTTTCTGTGTGTGCTTTTCCCTCATCTATGTATGTCTTAATGACTATCATCTCTTCAATTCATTCTTTAACATTTTTTCTTGTCTACTTCTTGGTTTGGCTTGTTTTTCTAATCATACTCTTTATTGGTTAATCTTTTATATTTTTGGTCCCCTTAGCTATTACAACTATCCCAAAAACTCTCTTATCCTTCTTCACATTCTCTCCTACTTACTTTTCTTTTACATTTTTCATTCAAATTCAAGTTTTGAGCATCCTCCATGGCTAGATTTATGTTAACAAGTTGGATTTCTATTGTTAAAAGAGGAAATTAAAAAAAAGAAAAGAATTAGAAAAACTCCTATGAAGAAGTCATTACCATACATATCAAGACAACTGGAGATGATGGAACGTGTGTTTTACAATGGGATTATAGTGCTTTTCTTTATAGCTTAATGATTAATTGTTTATTTTTTTTTTGTAAGAAATATATGTTATAATTCTATATTATGAGTGTTAAGATAAATTTTATTTTTTCTTTATATTTTTTCTACTTATTTTCTCTATATATCTTACTTAATCTAATTAATTATTTCTAAGTTGTTTCAGTCTAATTTATCTTAATGTTTAGGAATTAGTTATGCATTTGATTGAGGGAAATCATAAGTTGCTATCTAATTGATTTACACAAATTATAGCCTGCTTTCTCTTAATATTATTTCTGTTGTGTATTTGCCTATTTAAAGGTTTAAAGATTCTAAATGAAAATTCAAGTTTTCAGTCTATCTACTCTTTACATAGATATCACCAATAAATTTTTTTCTCATTCATATGGTTGTATCAAAGCCAAGTTATCTTGGGAGTGAAAGCAAGTGAGGCAATAATAAATTTCTTTAATCTATGTTTCATCCAATGGTCATAGATTTTAATTTTATGCAAATACCCATCCATACTTTGATGATCACTATTGGAACATGCAAATGGATAATTTTTTCGATTAAAAGAGTTTTCAAGTTGTGAATCTAGAATTAAAGAACCATCAGAAGGCACGAATTTGAAATATTCCTAGAAAGCAAAGCTAGAAACTAAAAAGATGAAGGATCTAAAGGCAAAAAATTATCTGTTTTGGCAATTGATCATCTCATTTAGAAACTATTCTTTGTAAACAAACTTCCAAGGATATTTAAGATTCTATGAAGAAGAAATAATAAGGCTCTTTGGGAGAGCATGCACAGTTTCAAGCCTTAAGAAGGGATTTTGAAACATTAGATGAATGATGGAGAATTGGTCACCAATCATTATGCCAGAACAATGGAGATAAGCAATAAGAAGTGATTTTATAGAGAAAAGATAAACGATGTGACCATGGTGGCAAAGATTTTACATTTCTTGATACCAAAGATTAATTATTTGTCTACTTAATTAAAGAGTAATAAGATATAGATGAACTCTCTTTTAATGAACTGTAAAACTCCTCATTGTCTATAAACTAAAGATAAATCGAAGTTCAATAGGAAAGGAACAAGCGTTGAAAGCTTCTACCAATATTCATTTTATCAATTTTAAAGGCAAAGGTAAAGGTCCAGAGATAGGGGTAAAGGATGGATAGATCATGAAAATAAAGATGTCAACAAGGATTATAAAACCAATACTGATCATCTTCGAGGCAAAAACAGAGGGCGAGATCTTGATAAATCCAAGGTTTGGTCATTGTATTTGAGTGTTATCCCAGGTTGCCTTAACAAAGAAAAATAAGATAGTTCAAAATTTAAGGGGCACTTGGTTCATAGAGGACAGTAACAATGAGAATAAGAATGAGAATGAATATAGTAAAAAATAAGAATGGATATAATCATTATAATTATGATGATTGGTTAAAATGAATGAATGATTACTATTACCATTGTAGTAGTTGGTTGTTAAAAATATTGATAAAACAAAATTGTTATATTTTAAGTAATTAATGAATTATATTTTAATTAATTACATTGTAATTAATTAATTAATTAAGTAAGTAAGTAATTAATTAATTATATTTTAATATTTTAATTAATTACATCTTAATTATATCTTAATTAATTTATTAATTATATCTTAATTAATTAATTATATTTCATATTTTAATTAAATATATTTTAATTAATTACATTTTAATTGATTATATTTAATTAAAAAATATCAGTGTTTGTGTTTGTAGAAATCAGAACCATTCCTTCCACATATGGAGGTTATGGACTATTACTTAAAATAAGGGTATGAAAGTTATTTAATCAATCACAATATATAACTAACCATTATCATTCATTCCTTTCCTATTGATTTATTTCTCATACACCTTAACCAAGCACCCCCTTATATTAAAAAAGGAAGTAGAAATATTGTTGATGATTATTCAAAATAGAAAGAAATTTAAGTAAGATATTTTGTACATGGATATAGACTATAGTAACTACATAAAGGGCATTAAGTCTTTTTTCTTTTAATCTAACAAAGATTTATATTCTACTATGAGTTTTGGTGATTGTTCTACGATGGAAGGGATAGAGAGGTGATATTAAGGTAAGAATCAATAATTGTATTGTGAAAAAAGATCTCTAATATATTGTATATTCTTGATCTAAAGTTTCTCTACAATTAAAAGCTTTAAAGCTTGTATATAAAATGAAGCAGGGAAGATCATTAAGGCTCTTCAAAAAAATCATGATGATGAATATTCCTCAACAAAAGTTTTTGTGTAGATGATAACATTTAAAGACAATTTATAGTCATATATACATTGGAAAATAATGTTCCAGGGAGAAAAATAGAAATGTTATCAACATGGTGAGAAGCTTGTTGATAAGAGAAAGAGTTCCAAAGACACTTTAGCTCAAATAAATAAATTAGAGCATTCATGTTTCAGATATAAGCTTAACCTTTGTTATTCAAAAAAATGATACAAGAAGAGACTTGGATGGGAGAAGACCAACTATAGATCACTTTAGAGTCTCTGGATGCATAACATATATCTATGTCTTGGATGAAAAAAGAAGAAATTTGATGAAAATGGTGAAATTGCATATTTTTTTGGTCTAAATGAAGCATCTGAAGCATATAAATTATGCAACTCATTAACAAATAAGATTATGACTAATACGAATATTTTTGATGAAAATAATTATTGAGATTGAAATAGGCAGTAACCTACCTAAGTCTTCTATAAAAAGAATGTTGAATAAGAGCAATTTTCAATAACTTGTATGCTTGCAAATTTAAATACAACTACAAAAAGTACTAAAGATTCATTAAAAGCTCAATCTCTTCATTGACTTATAATATAACCTACTTGGATAGAAGATTATGAGGTATTCAGAATTGAAGATCCGATTACTCACTTTGCTTTATTTTTATATTGTAACTATATAACTTTTGATAGTGCTATAAAATAAGAAAAATGGTAAAGAGCGAAAGATAATAAAATTGATGTTATTGAAAGAACAAATTAGTGTAAAGTAGGTCTTTAAAATAAAGTTGAAAGAAAATAGTGAAGTTGATAAGTATAAGGTACATATGGTGGTCAAAGGATACAAGCAATAATCTACGATCGACTATACATAAATATTCTTTATAGTTGTAAGAAATAAAAAAATCAAATTAGTGGTTACATTAACTATATAGAAATTTTTGCCTATTTTCTAGTTAAATGTCAAATCAACACTCTTGCATGGGTACTTAGAAAATTAAGTGTTTTTAATCAACCTTTTGATTATGTCAATATTTGACATAAGCATAAAGTTTACAAATAGAAGAAATCCCTTTATAAACTAAAATAATCAAGAATTGAAATGAGCATAAAGTTTACAATTGAAGAAATCCCTCTATAAACTAAAATAAGTCCCACGATGTTGGCATAGTTGCATTGAGAACAATTTATGAGCATATACTTTTTGACTTTTTGTTAAAATTAAAACTAAAGGAAAAATGCTTGTTATTTGTTTGAATGTTGATAACCTTATATTTAATGGAAATTGTGATACCATATTCGAAGAATTTAAAAAGTCTATGATTAATGAGTTTGACACGTCTGATCATAGTATGATGCATTACTTTTTTGGTATATAAGTGGCATAATATGATGTTAAGACATATAGGAAAAATTATTGACAAATATCATATAAAGGATTATAATCTTGTGCACACTCTAGTTGAGTTTAACTTGAAATTACATAATGATCATAAGGGATAGAAATTTGGTAGTAAACTTTACAATCAAAATGTGGGTAGTTTGTTATATCTAAATGCAACAAGATAATACACAGTGCATTTGATGAGTTTAATCAATAGATGTCTATAAGATCCTAAAAAAATGCATTTGTTAGCTACTAGGAGACTTCCTTATTACTTACATGGACTAAAAACTTTGGGCTATTTTACCAGCAGTTGAAAAATCTACCTAAGGCTATGTTTGGTTGGGAGTTTATTAATGGAATAGAATGTATTGTAATATTTTTCTATTGTTTGAGAGGAGGGTTTATAATGGACTGAAATGGAATAGGTTGAAAGAGGAAGGTTTTATATTACATCTCATTCCATCCTAAATAGTAAAAATGATAAACCTCCGATTTGTGAGGTATAGGATGGATTGTAAAATGATAAACAACTTTTCACTATATTACATTATAAATCCTTCTTCCAAATAATATCTCACTATTTTATATTATGAACCCTTTCATACCTCCCAAATAACAATTTTCTAATATTACATCCATTTCATTTCATTCTATTAAAAACCTTAAGTCCAAACAAACATAGACTAAATGGGGTTTACTAATAATGATTACATAGGAGATCAAAATGATAAGAAGAGTAGTTCAAGTTATACTTTTGTATTTGGGATATGTGTTATTTCGTAGTCATTCAAGAAGTAACTAATTGCCACTTATCAAGTTTAAAAAATAAATTTGTTATTATGATAGCTTGTACTTGTTAAGCTATTTAGCTAACGAGAATACTTAAAGAATTCAAATTCAAATAACTAGGAGTTACATTTTTTTTTGTTTCAACACCTCAATAATTAAACTTCTACATGGAAGAAGCAAATACATTAATATGAGTTTTTATTTCTTAAGAGATTTTAGTAATGATGGAATAATTGATATGATCTAATACATAAATGAAAATTAGATTGTTGATATATTCACCAAAGTTTTCAAAATGAGGTCATTTGTGAAGCTCATAATGCTATTAGGTGTCTTCACATCAGAAATTGTAAAGACTTTAATATGAATATTAGCAAATATCAATTTAAGAAAGGAATTGTTGAGACAAATTTTATATTATTATTATTTTACATATCTTACTTTATGAAGTTGGATATTTATTAATTGCTTCAATTCAATTTGTTATATTGTTTAAGAATTAGTCAAGTAATTGATTTACGCAAGCTATATATTATTATCTATGTGATTTATATTAATTAAAGGTTGTTATTTTTAATATTATTTCTGTTATATATTTATCTATATAAAAGTTTCAAAATTATGAATAAAAATCAAGTTTTGGTCTATATTCTTTTTATATAAATATCACCTTTATTTCCTTTTTTTTCTCATTCCTATAATGAAGCTTACCTCTTCTTCTTTTTTTCCACTAGTGAAGGCTTTGGGGCAATTAGCAATAAATTGTATTCCTCGAAATAACTTGTCATTGAACAACTGAATAAAAATTAATTGATGGAAGATAGATTTTAGTTCTTCAATGGCTTTGTATAACTTCAATAGATGGTAGGACAACATATGGCATAAGAGCAAGTATTATATTTTTCCATTTCTATTCCCTGCATAGAGCACTCTTGTGTGAGGGATTGATCTTGAAATTTTTCCACTGAAATAGAAATTCAAAAAAGCATGTTAATCAACATCGCCCTCTCTTATTTTTGATTATTGCAATGCACAAACTATAATAAAAAATCAAACAATTTATATTGTGTTAATTGTATTCAAAGTTTTGCGTATCGTACCATACTGATCGGGGAATGGTATGAGGTAGGGGTAGTGTGTATCGGGTGTGAATACCAGTTCTGACCGGCCTATTTCATACTGTACCGGTTAGTACTTACAGTATTTTTAATACCAGTCATATACTGACTGATACTGGAAATTTTTAAAAATGTAAGGATACATCTGTAAAAAAAATTAAAAATTTCAACCCTAACCCTAACCTTAACCCTAAATGCACGCACACACTCATTCTTCTTCTCTTCTTTGAGTAACCTATCTCTCATCTCATCTCCTCACACTCTCACTTATGCAGCTCTCTTCTTCTGCTCTTCATTGTCGTTGCTGCTGACCCAATGACTGCCACACCGACGCCTGTTACACTGCTATTGTCCTCCTCCTCCTATTCCACTCCCACATTTGACTTTTTTCTCACACATCTCACTATCTCTCTCGAGTATCTCGACCCACCACCACCCACTGACCACCAGCATGGACATATACCCACCACTTGCCGCCGCCACCACCGACCCCCTATATCTATGGCTTCTCCCAATATTTTATTTCTCTCTCACACATCTCACTGTGTCTTTCCAGTCTCGATGCCCACCACCACCAACGCACACCACCATCGACGCTCAACACCTGCCACGACCACTAATGCCATCGTACTACCACCGATGCCTCAGTAGCCTCAGCAACTCTCAAATCTCCTCTCCTCTTCCATGCCAGATCTACTCGACCCCGAGTCCCCAACCTGTTAAAATTGTTGTTGAATTTTTGAAATAATTAGGTGTGTGTTATGACTTAATTTTTTGTGTATGAATTGTTGTGAGTGGAATTGTTGATGTATTTGTGAATTGTGAATTGTGAATGCAATTGTTAGTGTTTTGTGAATTGGGAATGAAATATGTTAATTTTTTGTTGTGTTGTTGTGGACTATGGATGTGGACTGTGGTTGAGTGGAGTGGAATGGAATTGTGGAAGTGTGAAAATGAAAAATGTAAATTGATTTATTAAAGTTGTTAATAGAGATATATATACAAAATGTAGATGTGGAATGAAACTATGAAAGTGTGGAAGGAACTGGTCTGGAGTGGACTGTCATTTTATGAATGTGGAGTGGAACTTGGAAGTGTGTTGAGTTGATTGAATTGTTGATTGTTATCATTTTTGTTAATACGTAATTTAATAGACATATAAATACAAAATCATATGTTATAAATAAGAATATTATAAAGTTAAGTGTCTGCTTACCATACTAATTTCCTTTAGCATAATCTATACTTAATTATGAATGAAATAAATTTATTATTCTTTTTTTACAAATATATCATATAATTCATTCGACAAAAGTTGAAGAGGTTTATCTAACTCAACCAACTTGACTACATTATTTAAGTATGGCTATATTCTGCATCAATTTTATATAAAAAATCAAAAGCAATGTATACAAATATATGAGTGTTACTTTACAAAAAAAAAAAGGTTTCATAATATAACTATCTTAATTTTTAATAATTAGTTATGTGATTCAAGGTATTTATGATAATTCTAGTTCCAAATTATATTTCAATACTTTGAGATTTTGATACGTAAACACATTTTCCAATTCCACACTTTGTTTTATATATGTTTTGTGATTGTTGTTTATGGAAATTGTTTTATGTATGTTTTGTGAATGTTGAAAATTGTTCGAAATAAAAATTGTTTATTTATTTTTTGATATTGATAGAAATGAAAATTGTTTTATGCATGTTTTGTGATTATTGGAAATAGAAATTGTTTCAAATTGTTGTAAATGAAAATTGTTTATGTTTGTTTTGTGATTGATAGAAATGGAAATTATTTTTTGTATATTTTGTGATTAATGTAATTAGAAATTGTTATAAATGGAAATTGTTTATATATATTATCTAATTATTAGAAATGGAAATTGTTATACATATATTTTGTGATTATTGACAATGGAAATTGCTGAAAATTATTGGAAATAAAAATTGTTTATGCATGTAATGTGATTATTAAAAATGGAAATTGTTTATATATGTTTTGTGAATAATAGAAATATAAATTGTTGAAAATTGTTGGAAATAGAAATTGTTTATGTATGTTTTCTGATTGTTTGAAATGGAAATTGTTTATGTATGTTTTATGATTGTTTGAAATGGAAATTGTTCATATATATTTTGTGATTGTTTGAAATGAAAATTGTTTATGTATGTTTTGTGATGTTTGAAACTTTAAATTGCAATTGTTCAAAATTGTTAGAAATGGAATTGTTGAAAATTGTTAGAAGTGGAAATTGTATATGTATGTTTTGTAATGGTTAAATTGAAATTATTGGAAAATGATAGAAATGAAATTGTTGGAATTTGGAAATAGAAATTGTTTATGTATGTTTGGTGAAATTATATACGTTGAATAATTAAATTGTTAGTTTTTGACTTATAGTGAATTGTGTTCCATAAACTTGAATTGTGTATAATGTAATCATATAAAATGAGTTATATTATATAAGATGGATATGTATATTGTGTAATGAAATTATGTGTTATTTATTTTGATATATGCATTCATTTATTTTTTTACAGATAAATGGAAGGAAGTTCAAGTACTCCTGATCAACCCACTTCAGAAAGATACAATGATCCAGCTTAGGCTCATGTTGTATTAGTTCCTGGTATAAAGAACCATACTATTTGCTTATTTTGTAACAAAAATTTGAAAAGTAGAGGAATCACCTTATTAAAGAAACATTTAGCTGGGTTTAAAGGAGATGGGGAATCCTATAAAAAAGTAAGTCATGATTTGAAGTTGTAAATGAAAACATTGCTTGATGAATATTAATGTAAGATTGATAGAAGGGAAAGGTTGAATTTTGAAATTGATAGTAGAAGTTTGTTTTCTAGTTTTCATAGTGAAAGTGGAAATGTTGAAAGTGGTAGTGGTAGTACTGGTATTGGTAGTGTTCCATCTTAGGCCCAAGAAGAAGTACCTTAACCTGATGTTAGGAAGAGAAGAAGGCAGGTGACTAGTTTTTTACACCACAAACAACTCCTGGAGTCCAACCTTCAATTCGTAGTGCAATGCAATCAAGAGATGTGACTCACAATGTCAGTATGGTAGTAAGCTAGATGGTGGAATGATACAAGTTCATCATTCAATACTTCTCAGTCTTATTATTATTAACCTATGATGGATGCAATAGCCTCCTACGATCTGGGATACAAGGGTACTTTGATTGATGACTTAAGAGGTAAACTTTTAAGTTGTTATGTTTCTAAAAATATAAGTTATTTGGCAAAAGGAAGAGTGAATTGAGCTACTTATAGATGTTCAATCATGTGTGATGGTTGGACAAATAGGAGACAAGGGAGACAAGGGCATATTATTAATTTTTTAGTTTATTCTACAAATGACTCTATGTTTTTGAAATATATTGATGCATTTAACCTTATTAGAAACACTGAGACTTTGTTTGCGATGTTTGATAAAGTTATGAATGAAGTAGGGCCAGAAAATATCATTCAGTTTATTACTGACAATGATTTTGCTTATAAAGTGGCAGGAAAAAGATTGCAGAATACGTATAATTCTTTTTTTTGGACTCCTTGCATTGTACATTGTATTGATCTAATGTTGGAGAATATAGGAGACCCTAGGTATTTTCCTTTATTGATGAGACTATGAAGATAACTAAAAAGGTGACAAAGTTTATCTATAATCGTGCATGGGTATTGAATTTGATAAGAAAGGAATTTACCATTGGTAGAAATTTGTGTTGTCCTGCTGTGATAAGATTTGCAACAAATTTCTTATCACTTCAGTCTTTTGTTACAATGAAGAAAGAGTTAAGACAAATGTTTGCAAGTGATAAGTGGATTACATCTCAGTATGCTAAGTCTAATGCTGGAGTAGAGGTTTGTAATATTATATTGGAAGATAGAATTTTGGTCTCAATACCAATTTGTTATCCGAGTTTGTGAGCTTTAGGTGAGGGTGCTTCGCTTGGGTAATAGTGAAGAAAAGACAACAATGAGTTATTTTTTGATGCCATGGAGAGAGCAACGGAAGCAATCAAGGCCAATCTGAAACATAGGCCTTCTTTGTATACACCATATCTTTCAACAATTAATAAGAGAATGGAAAGACAACTTTCTTCTTCGTTGTTTATAGCTGGAGCATTTTTCAATCCTAGTGTCTATTTTATACTGGATCTTACTAAGCAAGCTGAAGTTAATAGATGAATGCTTTTAACTATTACAATAATTGTTAGCATTGACGCGATGTAAGATCTCTTAAACTCATAAATAGAGCTTTATAAGTTATCTTATGAGGATTTTGAATGCCAATTGCTATTTGACAAAGAGGATAATTTTCTCCAGGTATTAGTTATTTCCTTTTTCTTATTTACTGAAAATTAATTATCACTTTATTTTGTTTACAACGCTAATTTTGTTATCTTATGACTTACAGCTTCTTAGTGGGATCAATTCGAAAATGGTGTTCCAGAGTTGAAAAGATTTGCAATTCAAATTTTAAGTCAATGTGTGAGTGCAACAAGCTGTGAACAAAACTGGAGCACATTTAAGTTTATTCACTTCAAGAAAAGAAATAGATTGGAGCATAAGAGATTAAATGACTTAGTTTTTGTTTGTTATAATTTAAAACTTTTGGAAATGTATGTTATTATCATTATTAATTTCGATATAATTTCTTATAATTTTCTAATAATTAAATTTTATTGCTTACTAGGAGTCTTAATAGCATAAATAGTTCAACTGATCCAATTTTCGTTGATAATATTGATCTTTTGGCAGATTGAGTTTCTAAAGAACCGAATTTGGTAGATGTCAATAACTTAGAAGATAATCTTAGATAAGAAAGTATTGACATGTCATTTAGTGCATTAAATTTCAGTGATAATAATGATGAAACTCCTCTCAATGATGATTATTTTGTACCAAATGATAATTGAGGTTAGTGCAGTTATAGCGAGTATCCTCCTATTAACGATTGAATTTCATTCTAGTTTTTGTTTTTCCTCTTCTTTTAATTTTACTTATATTTAATGCTTATGTTAAATTCTATATATATAATGTAATTGTAAATATTTTTGTATCAAGTTTAACTTCTACTTGATTATTTCCTCAGCATGAACTATTGTTGTTCTTTTTATCGAATATTTTGATATAATTATTATTTATTAAACTGATGAAATTGTATTATTGTAATATTTTAAATATTTTGTATTATTTTTAATTTTATATTTGTATAATGATGATTGTCTTTTTTTTTATATAAATTGTAGTTATTATTTATATGTAAATATTTAAAAATTATTGTTATTTCATATTGATTGTGATTATTATTTATTATTATAATTTTTGAAAACATGATTAATGTAAATTTATAAAGTATACAGTATAACTGTATAATAAACTATGTTGCAAATTTTAAAAAATTTCAGAGACTATTCTATAAATTTAAAAAATTACCGAAAATGATACCCAGTATTAACCAATACTAATATAATATTATATCAGAACCTAATTCAGTACCAAATTTAGTACGGTATTTACAAATTTGAGTGTAGTGATTGTGGAAATGCAATATTGAAATTATTTACCTTTGTCTGTGATGGTAAAAACGTTTTGGGAATGAGGGGCCATACATTAGAAAAAAGAGCTAATTATTAATGAAAAATGATACAAAACTTGGACATAACTTGATTTTGAAGCGAAGTATTTTGAAAACAAAAAAGGTAATGCTGAATCAAAGCAATGGATAATTGTGGCATACGTAAGGGACTTCATGGGGGCGAACTTTACAATTGACTTCCACCATTTCCCGACTTTGTTTTTAAACAAACATAGTAATCATGCCTCCCGGTCTCATATCAGTATCAATGTATCATCATTAGGAACGATAGGAGGCCCGGTTCAAAGCACTGGATTACGGCACGCATACTCGCATAGTATAACAAGTTAGGATTTTCAATACTCATTTGACACTTCAATACACTTTTATTCTAAGTCAACCTTCTACACAAAATAATTTATTCAAGAGAATAAAGAATGTTGGAAAATGTAAGAATGCTTTTATTAAAAAGATCTGTCAAGAATGCTACAGTACTTAGGATGATCTTTACAATTATATTGTACAAATGATGCAACTCCCAAGGAATATTTATACTAATTCTTACTTAAAATGGACGATTAAGATTTATTTGATCTAATGGTCTACATTTACCTTTTAGAATTCTCTATACTATTTTACATGTTTCAAGCACAAGGTATTTCTATCTACAACATTCTACAAGCTTCTACAAACTTCCATAATGTTTCATGATATTCCATAAGCTTCCACAAGCTCTTATAGTCTTCAACCATGTTCCAAAAGCCTAGGGTCTTCTATAAGCTTCTATTATATTCTAGAAGCCTCTTGAATCTTCCATCAGATTCCAACATGCTCTAGAAGACTCTTTTGGATCAAAATTCATCTTGTGGGCTTTAAAACATGCAGAACATAACATTCCTCCCCACCTAATCCGACGATATCCTCATTGTGTCATGTTGGAACTCTTGAATTTTATCTTTGTATTGCCAAAGAAAAAGCTCATGCTCCCAACTAGCTTGATTTTCCAGCTGCCCCTTTTATTTGATCAAGTATTTGTCATATGTCGGATGTGTGCCCCTCCTTAGTATAGCCTTATATGCCAAGATCTCTTCCACCTTATGTTTTTGTGTTTTCGTCAGAGCGATGGGTGCATGTCTTGACTCACCCCTATTCATATCTTCTTTCTCATCATAATAAGGCTTTAAGAAACTTACATAAAATACAAGATGAATCTCTAAGTGTGACGGTATCTTGACTTGGTACATCAAATTGCCTACCCTTTTCTCTACTAGAAAAGGCCCTACGTACCTCCGAATCAAGCCCTTGTAAACACTTCCTCCAGCACGTCTATGAGAAAGGAGATTAACCATCACCAAATCTCCTTAATTAAACTCCAAGTAGTGCCTCCTTTTATCAACCTATAAGAAGTCATAACACTCCTTCCTCAATCCATCCCTCTTGGGCACATAAATCTGACTTCCTTTGGTGATAAGCAACCCATCCTCAAGCCAAAAATTGTGTCTTTTTCTCCTTAACTTGATTCAACACCTTTTTGGTTTGGTGGTCGTGATGCAATCCTTCATTCAATTACAGAGAGGAAAACTAGGTTGTGATATAGTTGTCAACTCAACCTTGTGATCCACCTCTCTTTTTGGTGGTAACTTCTTTGGCAACTCAGGTGGCAGGACATCCTTATACTCCTCAACAACTCAAGCAATCTCCTTAGATAATTCTTCAAGAGTAGTGGAATTTTCCTCCTTAAACATCACTAAGAATGTTGGTTCTGCCTTCTTCACTCCTTTGGTAAGTTGCATGGCTGAAATAGTCTTTGTCTTCATTGGTACCTCTCGAGACAAAGGTACCATGCTCATATTGCCCTCCTCCATGATACACGTGGTGTTTGTAAATGGAACTGGAAGAGCTTTCACTTTGTATGTGAAATCCATGCCCAACACCACCTGCAAATCATCCATGAGAACAATAGAACATTTATATAATCATGCCACTCACTAATATGGATCTCTACTTTCTTGGCCATGCCATACATATTTTTGGCCTCTGATTTCACTGCCTTAATCCACCCAATAGCTGATTTGTACTTGATGCCCAATTGGTTGGCTTTTTCTTCCTTTATAAGTTGTTTGTAGCACCAGTATCTACTAAGGTTCTCATACCTAGTCCACCAATCTTCACGTCCACAGACAATCGCCCTTTGTTTTTGGTTTTTGACATCTTCATTTTGGCATTGATGGCATGAATGACTTTGATGGATCTGCACTTTCCCTCGATCGATTTTGAGGTTTCTTCTTAGTGTGCAGCAAGCTTGCTCTTTATCGGACAATCTCTAATTCGATGAGGTCCATTGCAAAGGTAGCACTTCAGTGAGGGTTGTTCCCCACTCTTATCTTCTTTGTAACATTTGCTTAAACCTTCTTTCAGTGTGCCACTCTTCGAAGCTCCATCCTTGCCTTGCTTCTTCTCTCCCCACCCTTATCCTTGTCACTCCTTTAGGAGTCATAGTAGTGGACATTCCTTCTTACTTCGTAAAGGGATGGCATTAGCAAGGTCTTGCACACCTCGCCTTTCCAACTCCATTTTGGCCCACAGTTGTAAGCCATCACAAAAGGTAAAAAAGACTTCCTTGTCTGGGTAATTGAGAATTTCCAGCAACACCTCTTGAAACTCCTTGACATATTCTCGATAGGAATGTCAATTTTAGCCCAACTCGCCCGACCAGGCCCAGTCTAGCCTAAATTGGGCCCGGATTAACCGAAACGACAAAAATGATGTCTTTTGTCAAAAATGACTTCATTTTTTATTTTTAAAAAAAATATTAAGGATGAGGTGGGCTAGCTCATGGGCTATCCAACCCGAGGGTCTAGCAGGGCTATGCTAAGAGCGGCCCAAGCCTGGCCTGGCCCATTGACATCCCTAATTCTCGAATACTCCTCGAATGTGAGCCTTCTTAATTTGGCTCAAGCTTCCTTCTCCACATTCTCATGGTAAAACCACTTCTTCAACTCCTTCTTGAAATCATCCCATGTTTTCATAGTGCAGGCCCCTTCACCATACGGTGGCTATGTCTAAAAGGTTGAGGGAAGCACTATTAATCATCTTGGCATAGTCTGTAATGCTAACTGCTTTAAAGTATTGCTCCATACTAAAAAATGAATTGTTGATGGTTTTTGCATCCCTTGCTCCTTTAAAGGCCTTAGGCTCTGAGATCTTAAATTTGGAAAAAGCAGTTGATCGGCTCTTCGTATCGATCTTAAGATCAAACCTTTGGAAGCCGAGTCAAAAATAATTTAATTCCAAGGATTGCAGTACAGGATGCAACCTCGGGTCGTCTCACTTAATCG
>JANVCQ010000232.1:4772652-4786482 GCA_025531925.1 Erythroxylum plowmanianum
ACAATTAATGTCAATTTGCAACAATTTTACTAACAAATTGCATAAAATATAAGCTCACCGTAAGGGACTAATTTAAGTACAAAATCACGAATTAAGAGTCAAAAAGTATATTAACAGCCATAAAAGTGTAGCCAATTTATAAGATAAACTTGGACTCAATCAGCAGTGAAAGCAACAGATGCCACAACTCCTTGTGTCACCGCCATTTATACAACTCCAATCTCCCTTTACCTCCTTCATCTCAACATACAATCTAGCAAATGCAACCTCAAGTATAATCATTTTAGCAACAAAGGAAGTGTTCAAGGAACTCACCTTTTTGCAAACATCCGAGGCAACAATATTGATGGTCCCATTCATCTCTTCCCATTGTAGATATTGCTCCTTATCTAAATCCTCTAATCTTTGGTCCCAATCATCGATCATCTCTTGATCTTCCCCTACGGTGATCTCCAACTTTGAGAGCCTAGTCACTACTTCAGCCATAGCATCCCTTGTAGTAGACCTTTCTCTTTTTCCCTTATTGGTAGAAGGCACCCTTTTGACTTCCCTTTCTTCATGGGTAGTCACTTTGCTCGCGTAAACCATCTCAATGATACCCAAAGGATCTCTAACCTAGCTCTGATATCATTTATAACAGGCTTGGATTTTCACCAATGCTTGTTTGGCACTTGAGTTTGCTCTCGTTCCCAAGTCAAACTTTTACACGAAACACTTTACTAAAGAGAAAAAAGAATGTAGGAACATTTTTATTAAAGAACTCTCTCAATAATGCAACAATGCTTAAAATGCTCTATATAATCTTCTATGATACAAATGAGGCAACCCCTAAGGGGTATTTATACTAGTTCTTACTTAAAATGGACGGTTAAGATCTACATGGTCTAATGGTCTATATTTACCTTCTAGAATTCTCTATACTACTCTACATATCTCATGTACAAGATATTTCTATCTTCAACATTCTACAAGCTTCTATAAACTTCCATAATGTTTCACAATGTTCCACAAGCTTCCATAGTCTTCTACCATATTCTGGAAGCTTCCAAGGTCTTCTATAAGCTTCTGTCATATTTTAGAAGCTTCCAAAATCTTCCATAAGATTCCAATATGCTCTATGTAGGTTTTAAAACATATGGAACGTGACAATAAGCAAGGGATTGGTGATAAGTCTTCTCTTCATTTAAACAAGTAGCTATGAATAGAGCTTGTATGATGGAAGTATGACCTTACATATTAAAGAACATAACATGTCTCCATTTGATTTAACCTTTTCTTTTGATTTTCTAAAATTTTATAATTACTGAATATCTTTTTATACCTAACAATTGTTTTAAATTAAGGAGGTTCATAATTATATATTTTAATTAATTTTCTTTTTAGATAAGTACCATGTATTCATGTAAATAATATGGCGTCATTTAAGAAAAGGGATTCAATTTGCTAAGGAACTTCAATTCAAGTTGATCGAAGTGCTTAGGATTTTTGTTGAATATGAAATTACATCGTATATAAGTTTATTTTCTTTTATTTTCTTTTTTTTATACTAGATACCTATTATACATGTAAACTGTTACATACACTAATTGAACGTAATAAAATATTGTTTTTCTTATTAATAATAAGGATTTCTTAAATTTAAAATTTTAATGCATAGAGATTTTCAGAAATTTTAAATTTTCGGAGGTACATTGAAAAAATTACTCCTTGAGAACTTGTTGTACGTAGTCCTTCAAATTATAAAACTCACAAGCTGCATATATACATATATTTACATGTATACACATTAAAGCTAGAGTAATAGTTACTTTTTTCTAGCTTACTCCTAACTCAAGATCATCATTTGTTTCGGTTAGGATTAATTTGACTCTTGTTTCAGGATCAAAGAGTAAACATTCACAACTGTCTTAGATGTGGCGTATAATTTCCTCACTTAGATTACCTTAATGTCAATTGACATGGAAACTAATCAGAAATTCACCGAAAAGTCAGAGATGACAAGAAGTATTTACTAAAATTAAGATTTTTCACAAAAAAGCAGAAGAAGATAATGGAATAAATGTTTCACACGTCCTGATTGTGCGATAGGAAAAGGACGCAACTGTATCTCCCTATTGGGATGTGGGCCGAAAGATGTGGCTGTACTTGCTGATATAATCTAATGTGGTCCCTCGTATGGCAGGGAAGGTAAGGCGTGAGACTTTATTTTATACCATCTCATTTTTATATTTTTGAGGTTCATGTGCAGATGAGGTTGATTGGAATAAAGTATCTGTTCTTTGAAGTGGATGAGATTTTTTGAAACGGACTTAAAAAGATATGTGGATGATATAATAAGAGTAAGAATATATTAATCAAAATAGAGAACCTGTCCCCAAACGAGAGGTCGCGGTCACACCAATATTACTTCAAATGTCTTGTGTGACCGTAAGAGGAATAGGCTAACGATTGTATTTATCTTTTATATCAAGGTAACTGTTGGGGTTAATGCTCCTAAGTCAATTGATTTGGTTGTGTGCTCATTTCCTCGATTGGAGTATGTCAAAGAAGCATGGACATTTAAAGATTACAAAGCCTTTACAGTAATGGAAATATTACTTTGTTGTTAAAAGATAAACACATTACTGAATTTTGAAATTAATCATAATATTAAATTGAATTGTTGAGTATTGCATTTGAATGTTGAGATTATTCACTGCAGTTTTTTAAAATCATGAGAAGTAGTTTAAATATTGTTTAATAATCCATCAAAGTCAATTAAAAATGAATAGATTTAGGTCCGATTATTTAAATATCAAATTGAAAATTTTTAATATTATAAAAATTGTTGAATTAGACTAATATCTTATAAATCTTTTCAAATTTTAATTCAATGTAATTTAAAAGTTAAGGTAGAAATCAAAAATAGTTTTTAAATATAATTATAGTTATAAGTCATTTACACTGTATTTTTATTTACATTTAAATTATAATAAAAATCTTACATTTTTTATCCACCAAAACTTATTGTTAAAAGGGAAAATATTTATGTATACACTAGCTAAAAATTGATAATTTTAATAATTATCTTAGGAAATGATAATTTATGTTGTTAAACCAAAATTTGTTAATAAAACTAGTAAATATTAATCAAATGCAGAGTAAAATCTATTAATTTTAAATACTAAAAAATAAAGTGTTCACATAACATTTAATTGTAAATGACTAAGAAAAATATAATTGTAATTATAATTTTTCAAATTTTTGAGAAAAGAAATTATAATTTGTCAAATTGTTATACTATTATCATATCTTTGTATATATATATTAAATTAAAAGTTACTGAAGTGTTAATATAAAAATAAAATATCAAAATTCCTAAGTATAATTTTTATTTTTCTTTTATCTTTTTATTTAAAACAATGGTCCTCCTATGATGACATTACAATTTAGGATTCATGTTTTTGTTGGATATTTTTGCCATTTTCCATAAAGTTGGACAACATTTAATTGCATTTTTTTAGTTTTTTAATAACTTATTGGTTAAGTTATATAATTTGATTCGAATAAAGATAATAAAGTGACCTAATAAATGGTCTAAATCAATGGTCGAAGTCTGGTGGAAAAGATCTCGATCAGTATGGACTGGATTCATATCGAGCTTGTGATAGGGAAGTCCGATGTGGATGCTATATATAAAGGTTAAGATATTTTGTAGTTGCTCATATCATTTGTAAGCATAATAATTCTCTGGTCCGTTATGAGAGCTTACATTTTGAGAAAATTGTAGAATGACACGTCCCGGTAAGTATTTCCCGTGAAGATGGCGGTAGATTCATGCTCGTTTCGACTTCGAAAAGCTGGTTTGAAGTTATGGAATCGAAATTAGGTATTTTCTGCATTTCATTGTTTTTTGCCTTTTCATGTTCAATCTGGGATATGTAACTAAGGTATCGTTACATGTTACACATGATATCAGAGTGGTGACGTGATTGGGTGGTTAAAAATGAAGATTTTTTGATTTTCTCTCCATAAGGTTTCTAGAGAATAAACTTTTATTTCTCGTTTTTTCTTGCTTTTTATTGCATGAAAGTAGTATACATGTGTTTAGACTTCAGAAACAGGATAAAAACGAGTTCAAGAGTGCAAAAAATCAGCACGAAACTCACCATTTTTCAATGGGGACGATGGAGATCGTCGAGTATGTGTGCCACACGCTCCTGATGATGCACAGTACCGTCCTGAGTGCGGTGAGTCTGGTCTATGCATTGCATATGCTAGATATGTGCACAACGTTGACGGCATGCGTGTCTGGCGAGTGCGTCACACGCGCTAACGTCGAAGGGCTTTTTTGCACGTCGACGCACATGTCACATACTAGACAGGTCTCTAGTGTGTCTGCAATGATGTATGTTTGACACGGGACTCTCCCGCCGACACACATGCTGACACGTCCACTAAAATCATGCTGACATCAGTCGTACGGATTTGCCACAGTGATTTTTATAAAAAATACAAAAATTTTAGATTTCCTGTAAGCATGCTTCGGGGTATTTTGGGTAAGTTTCTGGGTTTGGGAAATTTATAAAGTGAAAATTTCCATTTTTTTGGATTTATTACATTAGTAATAAATTAAAAATTAACTCCAGAAAAGAAATTAAGGTGTTTTGGATCCGATTTCGAGTAAATTTTTTAGTCTCATGTTTAGGGTTTGAGATTGTATGATAGTCACTCGGAAAAGGAATTGAGACATTCTGAAGCCATTTTTGAGTGAATTTTTGTATAACGAACTTGCCATAAGGGAGATACATGAGGTTCTTGTGTCTCGAGTGATTGGTTCAGTGTTCAGTGTCCAGTGATGCACAATAGTCGCTCTACTGAGATTTTTCCTTTGTGAGAGTCTCAAATGAAGTTTTCAGAGAATGTCTTCAGCACGGGTGTGTGACAATGAGACTGTGTATTCGGGGTTTTTTCATTTATTGATATTATATTGTCATATACCATATGCCCATAAAGAATGTGAGGATGACATAAAGATGTATCTCTTATGTTTGTGGACTTTTGAGTGCTGATGAGAATGTAGTCACCAAAGTAGCCTTTTAAGTCAATATTTTAAATTGTTTTTCTTGCATGGTAGAGGACGTCTCTGATTCTATGTTTGGTTATTCTGCCCAAAGGTGTTGACCTTACATAACATTTTGAGATGTACATAAAGGCATTAGATGGAGGAAATTTGTTGCTCAAATAATCTAGTCACCTAAAGGTGGTAGTATCATGAGAGTTGATGGTTTGTACTTCGATCGCTCTTATGTAAAGGTTTAATTGGATATATTATGTATTCAGCCTAAAGGTGTTTCATAATATGTGTGATCGGACTCTCGGTAAAGATACTATTTAATGGCTTTGAGTATCAATGTTGTCCTACATTTGTGTTGATCTAATCAAAGTTACTATGCAATCACCTTTTCAGTCAAAAATTTAGTGTCACTATTGAAACCCTAACCGATTTCAATACAAAGAAGTGAACAGATGATGTATTAAATGCTATAAAGATAGCTGAGGTTGATATGACCATACGGATGAATAGGCCATCTCCACCTACAGCCATAAGCTCGAGAGCTCATAAAGTAGCGTATGAAGCCTGAGATTGGTCTAACATATTAAGTTTTATGACCATTAAAAAATCTACATCTAGCCATCTACTTAGTGAACTTACGGATAAAAACATAACGAAGGAGTTTTTTCATAATATCTCCCAGAGGTACACTGTCTCACCTAATGATGAGATAAGTACCTTGATGAAAGAATTATTCTCCATGAGGTATAAGGGAGAAGGGGAAGTAAAGCTATACATATCAAGAATGATCTGTCTTCACAGTAGACTAAAGATGCTAAACATTCCTCTTCCTAATGTCTTCATTGTTAACCAGACTCTGAAGACACTCCCTCGAGAGTTTCGTAATCTCGTGATGACATATTACTTACTGGATGAGGAATGAGAGTTTAATGCTTTAATAACTCCTTGCATTGCTGAGGAGGAGAAACCAAGCTTGCTACTCCTACAACCCTCAAAGAAAATAAAGGGAAGGCAAAGATGAAGCCCGCTAAGATCAAAGGTAAAAAGTTTAAATCTTCTCCACATGCTGATGCTAGTCAATCCAACGTTAGTAAATATCTATATGGCATAAAAAAGCCAGTAGTATAAGGTCTAAAAGGAAAGACTGAAACCGTCAGGTAACCCCTTGTCTTATCAATTTATGAATCTAATTTACGATAGTCCTATTAAGTATTTGGTGGCTATATAGTAGAAAATCTGATCATGATGCTTCCACAATGTAGCCGTTCATATCCAGAATAAAGCTAAATAAATGGAAGGAGGAATTGATGGTTCACATAATGAAGAAGCAGATGTAATATCTATAGGAGAATGTATGTAGTGAACCTTGCTACAAGGTTCATTTTGGTGTTACACGACACATTTTATATGTGATCTTTGTATCCATTTTGGACAAAAAAAGATAATGTTTTGTATTTAATGCTTCTATTGTACAATTATTGTTTAATACAAAACATAATGACAACTTTCTTATCATAAGGTTTGTATAGAATGTGTCTTACCCCGAATTAGATATATGCTTCTTCATATCATAACTAAACAAGTTATGAAAGACCCTGATGAATGAAAATTCATACATAGTGTGACACAAAAGTTTAAGCCACAATTATAAAGCTAAGATTGAGAGATTTATCAAGGAAAGAATTTCTTAAATCTAGATTATGATGATCTGGGAACGCATGTTGACTGTGCAGGGGTAAATTGATTAATAAGGATATTGAGGTCAACTCATGCTTTTGACTTGTTGAGTCTGATACATAAAGATATCAAAAGACCTTATACAGTTGCATTATGCAATTTCAAATATGTTCTGACATTTGTTGATGATTATTCTCATTACATTTATGTGTTCTTGCTTAAAGACTAAAGGTTGAGAACCAATTGGGAAAATTCATCAAGATAGTAAGATATGACTGTGGAGGAGAATATCATGACATGATGTTTGAAGATTTAAAAAGGTCCATTTATTAGATATTTCGAATTAGTTAAATTAGTGACTTAATTCACTATGTCGAGTAGTTCTGAGGAAAATGATGTGTTGCCGAATGACATAACCGCACCCTAAAGGACTTGAAGAAGTTGTTGTAGAATAGGGCTATTCTACCTGATTATCTAGAAGTTTGGAAACCCAGCCTTGCACACATTCGTCTATGGGGTTGCCCTACTGAGGTAGTATAATCCTTATAAAGAAAAGATTGCAAGCTCGTTCTACTTATTCCTATTTAGTTAAATACCCTGATCACTTTAAAGGCTATAGATTTTACTTCAAAAGGAGGGATCAGAATAGTGAAATCATAAATAGTTAAGTTTCTATAATACGACGTCTATGATGATGGTGGAACCTTTGACCTTTCAGATGATAGCAGGGTGGATACATAGTTATCATGTACCCACTACTCATACAGTTAGATTTGGTGGATTTAGGTCTCTGTATCGTGCCTGTACAAGAACAAGAACCTATACCTATACATACAGTGATTCCTAGGGGTACAAGATCTAATGCAGTTATGTAAATCTACTAGAGTGAGATGACCTGCTATCCCATTTAATTACATAATCTATTAGCTAAATAGGGCTATGCAATTAGACATTTTTTGAATCTAGTTAGTTTTACAAAAGTTATTTCTAGATCCAATGTGGATGTGTGGAGGGATGCAATGAATGATGAGATGTAATCAATGAAGCATAGTAAGGTCTGGGAGCTAGTTGATTTACAATGAAACTGTAACTATCAGTTGTAAATGAAGTTTTAGACCTAAAGGATTTTAGGATAGAGTTTAGCAGTTTAAAGGCTCGCTCAGTTGCCTAATGATTCACTATGGGAGAAAGGTTGACTTTATGTTACCTTTTCTCTCGTATTCTCGTAGGATACATTCTGAGTGATTAAGGCAAATTGTAGTTTATGATGATATAGAGTTACATCAGATGGTTGTCAAAACTATTTTTGTAACACCTCACTCTTGTAAGACACGTACTCGACATCTTGAGTGACATTTGAGCACTTATCCCACAAGAGTGGCATGCTAAAATAGTCGGTAAATAAAAATCATTACTTTTACTTTAAAACAACCCATGGATATGCAAAAAAACAATAATTAATTTCAGCCCAATTTATTTATAAACAATTTCAATCACAAAAGTTACAATCATTATTGAACTCATCAGAGTTTCAATAATCACTTGGGCCCATTACAGAGCACAATACTTGTAGTCATAATATCATTACATATCAAAAACCATTTTCATATACATTATACAACACTTATGACTACACTTTTTAATACAACATAAAGAAACATATATGTAGGCGCAAACTGATCCCAACCTGGAACTCTTACTGGGAGCTTTTCTGGAGACCTTTATTAAACCTGGAAAGCCACGTTGCAATTTTAATCAGTTTTGTGAACTCAATTGAGTAACCATCCTCGATGGTCCACTTATATAACAAAACACAATCAATCATATTATCTCACATATATTCATTCAGATCATGAATAATTCAATACTTACTTTATCATGGCATATCATCTTATCATTGCGAATTTAAAACAGATATTTACAAATACAAATGCATATGAGATTCCATATTCGTTATTATTTTTATGATCGAGTGCCTTTCACATACATATACAGATACTGGCCCATTAGCTCAGTCAGAACAGAAATCATGGAGCAAAGCTCTATGTGCAGAAACAGAAATTACGAAGCAAAGCTCTACGTGCAAGCGCTTTCATACTGGCTACTCTGGTCACGACATCCTTATCTGAGCATGCATTTTATGAAATGCATTAAATACATAATATGCCATATATAACATTCAAATCTGATACACAATCAGAATCTCATAGTCATTAGACCTCAATCTGACATTCAACTTTCATTGAGAATCAGAATATTCAATTAGGCAGTCTCATTCACATAAAAGTAGCATTTCCAATATTGTTTGCATGCATCAAACTGCTTAGACATATATTGTCTGAAATTCAGTACACAATCAGTCAATGCAGTACAGTAATATATCAATACAATTCAGTAATGTACAGAACATAACAAATAAAGTGAGACCATCTTAGGTCACTCACAGTTGCTCCTTTATGCCTATTTCCTAGACATTCCGGCAATATCTGGAAGCGGTCGCGCTACTTGCTCTTCGATATGCAATAAAATAATTTTATATCACCAGAGTGCTTATGTGACAGAATAAACGCATTTATCAATGTTTCATATCCCATGCATGTTCAATGACAAATTCTCGGGTATATTTCTGTATTACAATGATGTACATATCAATTGTATCAAAATTCAATCACTCATTCTCCATTTCAACTGTTTCTGAAACATTCCAATCTGGTCAACTGTATATGATCAATATGATCTAGAAAACGAAGGATTTAAATAAAACTTCCTTCTAAAAAATTGTTCCTCTGTATCTTAGGTCTCTAATGACACCAAGATCATTTAATTTGGTTCAATATACTGAAAGTTATAATCCAAATATGTTAGTCTATTCTTAAGCTATAATAAAACTCTTACTTCACCTTCAGAATAGCTTTTGGAATTCTTCACACTAGAATTACAATTTGAATTCTTCAGAAAATTTTTAGCTTTATGTCTCTAATTTCATTTAAATTAAGAATCACTTTATTTAGAACTCCACAAATCAAGATATAATCAAAATACTAAAGTATGTTCAGTAAATTATTCTAATTCATTATATTCCAACAAATTCTTACACTTTCATTCAATCAATCTTTTCCAAATTAATTTAGAAAGCTACCAATTTTTATGGAGAGGTAGAAAAACATGTTAGAAATCTATTGGTTCAAGAATTAAGTCATTTGGATGTCTAAAGAAGGAGTTATGACCAAAAGAAGCATACTGAACAAGCAAGACTGTTCAGTATGGGAAATAGCATCGGGTAAACGATCATGACCATTCACGATCGTGAGTTCCCATCATCAATATGAAAGTCACGATTGTGCTTACGAAGATCGTAAGATTGCTTGTTATTTTGCAGAGTCACGATGGTGACTTTAAACATCCGAAAACAGCTTATTTTTCCTCTCATCTCATGATTGTGACTATTAACTCTCATTAAAATCCCAGAAATTTTGTCACAGGTGTGCAATATACTTGCACACCCGTGCATGCTTCTTAGTCATAGGTGTGCAATATACTTGCACACCCATACATGCTTCACCAAATTTTCCATAAACTTTTCTCTATCTTAATTCTTCATTCCTAACTCATAAATTCTGCATTTCTACACCCAGTACAAGCTCTAAACACATCAAATACAAGCTTATATAGTAATTGATCAAAACCAAAACTTCACATACACTTTCTCTCTCTGCTATGTTTTTATAACCTTTGCACTTTTCTATCTTTCTTCCCTCTTCAATCCACATTTTTCTATCATCTTAATCCTTCTTAAAACACAACACCTCATTACTCTATGTTCTTTTTAACTCTAACCTCATTTAAATTCATCTCTAACAATACCCAAACATTTATGCATATACAATAAAAACCAGAGCATGTTCATCAACTTTGCTACATATATGTTTCTACGTGTCTTTTAATATCCAACAACAACCTCATTTCATCATATAATTTCATTAAACTAAGATTCTCACAATCCTATACATTTTCTACACATTTTCTATTCACAAATCTTTCATCTAACTCATTCCTTAAGTTTATTCACCGAAATTACACTTCTCAAACCACCGATGCATACATTCATTTATGAACAATAAACCATCATCAAGAATTACTTACTTGATTCAACAAAGCTTTCGACAGTGTGAGTTAATCAATGATAAAAAATTAACAACTTGATGTTCGATGTTTGGTAAAACAGAAGAAAATTTGATAACAATATTACTCTCGGTGAAGAACACCAGAGAGAGAGCTGCAAGAAACAATCTGTCATCTATAACACTTAACTATGTGTTCTCTTGCATGCAACACATTTCTCACTGAATCATTAGTCCGCGTGTCACCATGCATGCAAGTCATTTGTCATCAATTTAGTTAGTCCACATGTCACACGCAAACTAGTCCATATTTCAATATTTTCCTAGTCCAAAAATATTTCAAATTTTAAAAATTCCTAAAATTTACCAAAAATTCTGAAATAATACTAACAGTCTCCAAATAAAATTTTACCACCAACAAATCACAAATCATATTTTAAATCACACTATTCAGTCAATTATACCCAAAAATGTCAATGAATTCATGAACAATTATTCTAAAAGTCAACAATAAATATTCACATGTTTGTGAATATACAATGATGCATGAGCATGAAGTGCACTTCTAATTTCTCATAGTACACTCAGTTCATAATTCTGGGGTCTAGCCCCGAACATAGGATGTTACAATTCTCTTCTCGTTAAGAAATTTTGTGCCCGAAATTCTTACCTGATTGATGATATAGGTGGGGATATTGCTTTTTCATATGCACTTCAGTTTTCTATGTTACTTCATCACTCGAATAATTTCTTCCATTTGACTATAATCAATGGAATCATTCGATTTTCCAGTCGCTTATTCAGATATCATACTATCTTAACTATTTCCTCAATGAGGTCATACAATCTCATGCTAATTTTGGTTTCTTCTTTCCTCGAATGATTTTCTCAATTCATTCAATTTCCACTATTTTCATACTAGCTTATTCTAATATCTGTTCATTCATATTAGTTTCTCCATATATTTCAATTTATTTCCAACCTTATCTCTTTGAATTGATAACACATTCACCAAATAAAATTTGTATCTCTTGAACTTATTTACATCGAATATAGTGTGAACTTAAGTTCTCCTCATAGTAACAATAGTGTTACCTAGAATTCTAGAATCCAATCATCTAGTTGGATACCTTACATAGACTAGCTGTATGTACTCTCAGTAGCATATTTAACCTATTGTACTTGAGTCTCCATTAGAAATGGGACTCCAGTATTTGCTCTTGATTCATTCCTTATTCATTTCTAATTCGTTTCTTCATTGATCAATCTTAAAGTAAACCATTTAGTCTACTTAACTAAATTTAGTGAAATTCTTCTTCAAAAGAAGATTTCTTACTACCACATTTATACTATTCATGTAATCTTTATCAGTCAACTGTTTTCATCCTTGTTTATTAGTCATTCTTAATACCTCAAGAAGCTCAATTTCTATACTATCAAGATCATTTCATCTTATTTGAAGATGTAGTTATGACAATTCTCCAATTACTAACATTCGCTAATGATACCTGGATTCCAATTAATTCTAAACAACATTTCCATTTTTGTGCCTGCCACAATCGGGGTGAAAAGGTTCATGATCATGATTCATTTTACTCGAATTTATCATCTATAGTAACATCATTAATGATCTCAATCTATCCCTGATTGATCACTGTAAGCACTTTCATGTATTATTCTAAGTCATATCTAACCATATACTATTTCTCATTTCTAATCACACTATGACAGATCATCATTCTTCTCATTATTTTTATTAGCTCAAACTTTTAACAAATACTCATGCGTCTGATTCATGTAAATGCAACTCAAACTGGTGATCAGTTGCTACTACCTACTATGACACTGCTAAAATGTATGTAACTTGACACATTTTTCAATAAACACCCATGTAAGATACTAAATATGGGCTTTGATACCAAAATATAGCACCCCACTCTCATAAGACATGTACCCGACATCCTGAGTGATATCCGAGTACGTATCCCACAAGAGTGGCATGCTAAAATAGTCAGTAAATCAAACTCATTACTTTTATTTTAAAACAACATGTGGATATACAAAAAATCAATAATCAATTTCAGCCCAATTTATTTATAAACAATTTCAGTTACAAAAGTTACAATCATTATTGAACTCATTAGAGTTTCAGTAATCACTTGGGCCCATTACATAACAAAATACTTGTAGTCATAATATCATTACATTTCAAAAACCATTTTCATATACATTGTACAATACTTATGACTACACTTTTCAATACAACATAAAGAAATACATATGCAGGCACAAGCTGATCCCGACTTGGGACTCTTACTTGGAGCCTTTTTGGAGACCTTTATTAAACCTGGAAAGCCACATTGCAATTTTTATAAGTTTTATGAACTCAGTTGAGTAACCATCTTTGATGGTTCACTCATATAACAAAACACAATCAATCATATTATCTCACATATATTCATTCAGGCCATTAATAATTCAATACTCACTTTATCATGGCATATCATGTTATCATTGCGAATTTAGAATAGATATTTACAAATACAAATGCATATAAGACTCTAGATTTGTTATTATTATTATGACCGAGTGCCTTTCACATACACATATAGATGCTGGCCTATTGGGCTCATTCAGAACAGAAATCATAGAGTTAAGCTCTATGTGCAGAATCAAAAATCACTTTCGTTGAGAATCAGTGTAACACCTCACTCCCGCATGACCCGAACCCGACATCGATGGTGATATCCGAGTCCGTGCCCCGTGAGGGTGGTGTGCTACATCATTCAGTCAAAACTCAGTATCAAATTTTTTTTCTTTAGCACATACACACACACGTTATAATTTATGCGGAAAATAATTTACATAAACAACTCAATAGCCTCGGGGCCCTTATCATAAATACAATATCATTAATACAAAAATTTAGAAAATAAAATACACTAATGCAGACACGAGCTGATCCCAACCCCTTCT